>APFE031145835.1:4422-110517 GCA_000404065.3 Pinus taeda
ACATGAGTCCACAAGAATCCCAAAGAGGACTGCAAAACCCTGGTCTTCCTTAGCCAAAAATTGCAGAGATACAGTGAAATAATACAATGATAGCTTCTCCCTCAAGAGTTCAACCTTCCAACCCCTGAAAATGACTAGGAAAATACATAATATAGGCAAGCTAACATCTTTCCTTGCCTCTAGGGGTCGAGCTCACTATCCTAGGAGTTGTTTCAACCAATTCCCAACTAAGCACTGAAAACTAGGCAGTCAAAACAACTTGCCTCTATAAGCTAGGAAACCAATTCATTCATTAACTTTTTTCCTATCTCATGAATGAATCTTATAGAAGAGATAAATAAGTGTCAAAGTATCATAAAATTACATCATTTACAACAAGGAGGATCAAAATCCACTCCAAAAAGTCAAACCTAGTCAAAACTGCGTTTTGTTGAGCTGTAGGTGAAAATTTGAGAAAATGTGCTGATGCGTCGCGCCCCAATCCTGAACGCGTCATGCGCCTTTGGGCCAACTTTTGAGGCACTTCCCGGAGTCCAAATGAGGAAAAAGTGGGCTTGTTGGAAAGTTCTGGATGTCTACTTTCCAACCCAAGTAGAATTTCTAAATTTTGTGGTCATTTTCCCCTCCAAAATTGCAATCTCCCAAGACTGCTTCCTGTGTGTCAAAAAGGTGGCAGAAAGTCATTTTTTGCTTGTTTTTTGACCTTCTGGAGGCTCAAAACTTGGTGAAATTTCTTGGTAATTGCTGAGCAAGTGTATTTTTGCATGACAAATCGAAAAATTCTGAGTTTTCCTGAAATGGACCTCCCCAACAAAAGGGTTGCGCGCGGCGCGCTACGCGTTGGGGAAGAAAACTTGTTTTTTGCCCAAAAAATTCACAAATGACCAAAAATACTGAAATTTTTTTGAAATTTGTGCTAGGAATACCCAATCAAGTACCATGCTCAGTCAAAGAGGCTTTGGCCAAAATTTGGAGTGGATCGGGCCTTTTCTGTCGTTTTAGTGCCTTGGCCAACCTTCTTGGATCTAGCGATTGTAATTTTGACATTTCTCTAAAACCATGACACCTGTGCAAAAAGTGAAGGAGGTTTTTCTTCTTGGGCATGTTGTGGACAAAAACCTCTCTCATATTTCCCAAATTCATCCTTTATTGTTCTGAAACACCATTTGAGTGAAACTTATCCCAATGTGTGAAACAAGGAATTTTGTCAAAATGAAGCGAAATGAAGGGGATAAGGGGCTTATAAATTCTTGGGGAAATTTTTGGAAGTAGGAAGGGATGTTAGGAAGCAGGGGGAAGTGGAATATTAGAGATTGAGTGATGGGAAGGGGTCCAAAAGGGCAAAACACAGGTCCAACCTAGAAAATTGCCAGGTTGTAGCTAGAAACTAAGGTTTGTGCGAAAATGAGGAATTTGGGGAATCTCAGTGATGGGAAGCATTTGGTAAGGTACTTTAAGGATAGGGGAAGGTGTATGAACATCAAGAAACAAGTTTTTCTGATGATTTGATCGTCCAAGAGAAATTGCCTTCAAAACCCTAGGAGAGGGAAATGACCTTACCTAGGCGCAACTGAAGCATGAACAAGGTGTAAAATGACTCATCAGACACTGAGATGATAATGAAAACCCTATGAATGATGATAGAATCAGCTGAATAGTGACATAGATTGGCATTTGGGAAACTTTGAAAAGAGTGAGAGCAAACCCTAGCCTAGTGACCAAATTTTGCTTGAAGACTCACTGAAATGACAAAATTTGACCTTGAAACTTCAAAATCACTTTGTAAGAGCATATTTGATCACTGGAGGAAGGCTGGAAAGACTGAAACTAACACGTTGTATGTGAACTTTTCCAAAGGGAGATACTCTTCCCACATCTACTACTGATGCATCACATACATCCTCAACATGTCCTCCAATATCCTGTCGACTCTTTCTGTCTGTCCATCTTTTTATGGATAATAAGTTGTGCTGAAGGCTAACTCTATGCCCAAACCTGTAAACAACTCCTTCCAAAACTTGGAATTGAACTTCGCATCCCTGTCTGACACAATCTTCTTTGGAACACCATGTAATCTAACCACATCTCTGATGAATACTTTTGCTACATCGCTAGCGGAGAATGTAGACTTCACCGGGATGAAATGTGTAACCTTTGTTAACCTGTCCACAATGACCATAATGGAATCATGTTGCTTCACTGTCTTCGGCAACCCTGTGATGAAATCCATGGAAATAACCTCCCATTTCCACTCTGGAATCAGAATCAGTTGTAGCAATCCACTTGGATGTTTACACTCTTCTTTAACTTGTTGGAAATTGAAACACCTCGCCACAAACTCTGCTACATCCCTCTTCAAATTCGTCCAATAGGAATATCTCCACTGTTGTTAATGTCTTCTGGTAACCTAAGTGACTTGAATATAGTTTCTCATGAAACTCCCTCAAGATCAACTTCTTGACCTCACTTCTATCTGGTACATATATCCTATCTTGGAACCTGACCAATCCATCCGTTGTAAGACAATAATCCATACCCTGTGCACCTATACATGTGTGATCACCTATACTTGCACCGTCACCTATACCTATACCTATACTATTGTGAAAATTTCTGAATCTAACACATCAGAAACCCCTACTGCAATATCTGGTTTACTATATCCTACTTGTGCTTTACATTAACAAGCTATTTAATAACTTAAACATCGAAGTAAACACAATTGAAGCCTTCACAAATATACAAATCAACAACTGAAATAAACTGAGACAACGCAAGGGACGCTGTTATTTTTGGACAATCGTCCCCGGAAAAACCCAATTCGGGAAATCCAGTGAAACATATATGAGGGTTTTACTATTAAGCTATTTTCTTAATACAGCTAGGGTGCCAAAAATGGCTGACCTTTCATAGAATATCCTTGGCAGTAATACCTCTCTCTAGAGACAGATATTCCAGCAAATAAGCAACCGAATGATCAACCCCATAGCGACTCTGATTGTTCCTTATGCTGGATAGCAAAAGATGCTCCAAGGACTACTCTGGAACTATGTCACCCTCTTTGGAACTGCATCACCCTCTCCCGGCCAATCTGCTCTGAGTCTGCCCCACGGGACCTACTCAGTGCAGCCTCTTTAGCCCAACATCAGCCTTTACATCCCTCTGCGATGTTTGTGTCAGCCTCTGCAGCTTTCTGCATCCTCTACGTCTACCTTTGCAGCTCCTAAGTCCTCTGCACTATCCTCCTTAGCATCTATGTCAACCCTCCTAGGCTCTACGCTACCTCTTCCAGAACTTTGCTTCCTCTTTGATATGTATTCTTCAGCCTTGGATCGAAATCCCTTGTTGAATTGCCCCTCACTGCAACTAATCTCTAACTCAATTTCCTCAAGAAACCCAGCCCTAGAAAATCGAATTCTTGATCCCTCTTGGTGTGTCTCCAACTAACCCTCAAGCCTCCTCTTATAATTTTCCTATTGATGATTCGACGGTCGAGATTAAGTCTCTAATCAACGTCTAAGATTAGATCTAGCTTAATCCTCGTTATTTATAACTTTCTCACCCATATTATATTAATACACATTAATATTTTAATTTTCCTAAGTTCAGACTTTGCGTCTCATTAAAAATATTAATTATTTTAATATCTCTTCATCCGGGTTGAATTTCTCCAAACGATTTCTGGGTATTGGAGACCTCGCATGCCTTATCTCTCCACCAATTTTCATGGCTAGAGAACATCTAATGCTACCAAAAGTAAAGACTCCCTATTAGCGAGGAATGTGCTCTAGTAATGCCTCACCATAGAAGCATCACACTGATCTTCCACATCGGTACCTGTGTTGATGCTTGGTCTACTGTCTCACATCCCTTACACTATTGCTTCCTATACAACTGCCCATGACACTACCACTTCCACTGCCACATCTGTACTGCAACTCCCTCTCAACATGTTGCATCATGTTGCCCATAGCACTACCACTGCTAACTGTTGAATTGCAACTCAGTTATCAAGAAATAAGTAATTGACTTCACCCAAACACTGACATCCTGGTCATTCTGGAAGCCTCGTGATGTTGAATCCACCTCTGCTACTATCATGTTCTCCCTCCGCTGCCACTGCGTTGTTGCAACCTATTATGTGCCTCTTGCACTGCTACAACCTCCACTGTGCTACTACATACTTCTACACTCTAGCACTGTCTTGTCGCTCCATCACACCTTTCTCCACTCGACACTTGTCATCATGCTACTGTCGTTTAGGGCTCCCGTAGCCGTATGTGATCCAAGAGTTTGGGCACCTCAAGGATCCTGCCCCACTTTTGTAGTCCTCTTGACTACAACTCAATGTCTCCCCACCTCTTCTCTAGAGGCGCATGAGCACTCATGACACAATCATCATCAGTCTTGACATCCTTCTCCGCCTTTGCTGGAGCGGCCTTTGAGTCAGAAGCTTCTCCCTTACCTTTCTTCCTAGGGCATTGAGAGGCATAATGTCCTATCTCCCCACATTTGAAGCAGCAAACCTTGGAGATATCTTTCTTCTTCCTCTTCTGAACCCCCGGTTGTCCCACAGATGCTAGAGTTGCATCCTCCTCCTCCTACTTCTTGATTTGAACTCCCTTACCGCTACTCCCAGCCTTGTTCAACCTCCTAATCTATTCTTGTTGAAGAGCTGCCCACATCTCCTCCCAACTAGGGAGAGTCGATCTGCCCAAAATGCTTTGGAAAAACATCTCCCAGTCCTCGGAGACTACATCCAGAGTAGTCCTGACCATAAACTCTAGATCCAGTGTAGACCCCACGGAAGTAAGTTGGTCATGAATTCCTCACAACCTGACAAGGAAGTGATCTATCTCCTCTCCTTTCTGCATCTGATATGACCTCTGCTGATTTTTCAATAACATCTTTCACTGCACATAAGAGTCGTGGTATAAGGTGGTCAATATCTCCCACATCTCCCTTGTTGTTGACTTCTCAACAATATGTGGTATTACATGATCCTTGACCCTATCTAGAATCATGAATTTCACCTTTGCCATGGCCTCATCGTACTTCTCATTTGCATCAGGGTCAACTGGGATAGCTATGGTTTTCAAGGCATAGTCCTTGATGCGATGTTTATCTAGGATTTCCAGGATCCTGGACTTCTAGATGAGAAAATTGGAAGCCCCGTCCAATCTGTCCTAATCCCTTGATCCATTTACTTCCATCTCTTCTCCTCTTCTAGACTCCCTCTAAGTCTTGACTTCCCTCATATAAATCCTCCTGCCAACTTTCGAATCACTCCTCTCCAATCCTCCTTTGCTGCTGCAACTCGAATCTAGATTTCTTGGCTAGAAATTTGTTGAGTTACTAATTCCCTCTACCTTGGTTTCATCTCCTTAGACACTGCTCTACACAAAAAGAAAAAACGTCCCACTAGCTCCTCAAATCACAATCTACACAGGTCCCTTAGCCCTGGCAACTGAAGAATCTGAGCCCTTCAGGCTCTGCACAATCACGGCTTGGGTTGAATCTTCTCCTCCATGCCAACTGCATCAATCCTTCCTAGCTGAGAAAGATGATGTGGCTCTGTGTGAGCCTATCCTACCCCTCTCTACCTCTGCGCTAGCCCTTCTTCTGTCTTAGAATGCTGATGCGGGCTCTACATGAGCCTTTGCATCACCCTCTTTGCATTGTGTCACTCCTCTTCTTGCCTCTTCAGCTCTGGAACAATGTTGTCTCTCGGGACATCTGCTTCTCTGCTGCAAATTATTAGAGTTCTTCAGCTGGTGTCTTCAGTCTTCTTTGATCTGCAATCACTCTAATACCATGTGAAAAAATCTGAATCTAACACATCAAAAACCCCTACTGCAATATCCGGTTTATTATTTTCTACTTGTTCTTTAGATTAACAAGTTATTTAATAACTTAAACATCAAAGTAAACACAATTGCGGCCTTCACAAATATGCAGATCAACAACTGAAATAAACTGAGACAACACAAGGGACATCGTTATTTTTGGACAATCATCCCCAGATAAACCCAATTTGGGAAAAATGGTGAAGCATATATGAGGGTTTTATTATTAAGAAGATTTATGAATACAACTATGGTGTTAGAAATGGCTCACCCTTCAGAGAATATCCTTGGCAGTAGTACCTCTCTCCGGAAATGGATATTCCGGTAAATTAGCAACTAGATGATCAACCCCATAGTGACTCTGACTATTCCTTGTGCTAGACAGCGAAAGCTACTCCAAGCACTCCTCTGGAACTGTGTCACCCTCTCTAGAACTGGGTCACCCTCTCTCGGTTGATCTACTCTCAGTCTGCCCCATAGAACCTCCTCAACGCAACCTCTTTAGCCCAACTTCAGCCTCTACATCCATCTGTGTTGTTTGCGTCAGCCTCTGTGGCTTTCTGCATCCTTTGTGTCTGCCTCTGTGGCTTTTGTGTCCTCTGTGCTAGCCTCCTTAGCCTCTACGTCAGCCCTCCTAGGCTCTACACTACCTTTCTGATATGTATTCTTCAGCCTTGGATCGAAATCCCTTGTTGAAATACCCCTCACTACAACTAATCTCTAACTCAGTTTCCTCAGCAAACCCCGCCCTAGAGAATCGAATTCTTGATCTTTCTTGGTGTGTCTCCAACTAACCCTCAAGCCTCCTCTTATACTTTTCCTGTTGACGATTCAACGACCGAGATTAAGTCTCTAATCAATGGCTAAGATTAGAGCTGGATTGGTCCTCGTTATTTATAACTTTCTCACCCATATTATATTAATACACATTAATATTTTAATTTTCCAAAGTTTAGACTTAGGGTCTCATTATAAATATTAATTATTTTAATATCTCTTTATCCAGGTAGAATTTCCCCAAACGATTTCGGGGTCTTGGAATCTCATGTGCCTTAGCCTCTCCGGCAATTTTCATGGCTAGAGCACATCAGATGCTACCAAAAAGAAACAACTATCACATGTACCTATGTCTGTGCTCTACTGTAACCTGTGCATAATATCCATATATCTGACATCTTGTTGACCTGCCCTCAAGATCCTATCCTATAGATTTGTATTGTAAGAGCTCATAGCTGCTAAGTGATTTACATGTACTCGCCTGCTCATAGCATCTGCCACTTTTTTCTCTTTACCTTTGATGTATCTAATCTCAAAGTCAAACTCACTTATTTTTGCTAACCACTGAGCCTCCCTACCAGCGAAATTTGGTTGGCCGAATAAATATTGCAAACCATTGTGATCACTCATTAGTTTAAACCTCCTTCCCAGAAGATAGTGTCTCCACATATTCAATGCATGTATAATCGTTCTCAACTCAAGGTCATGCATGGGATAGTTTTGCTCGTGCTCATTCAGCTTCCGCAACTCATAGCGTACTACCTGTACATCTTGCATAAGGACTCCACCAAGTCCTCTCTTGCAAGCATCTATGCACACAACAAACTCTCTCTCTGGATCTATAATCTTTAACATTGGTTCCTATGTCAACAACTACTTAAGCTACTTGAAGCTAGCCTCACACTCCTCTGTCCATTCGAACTTCTTACCTTTACTTTTTAATGATGTAATAGGATAAGCAATCTATGAGAAGTTCCTGATGTACCTTCTATAATAGCCTTCCAAACCCATGAAAGATCTCACCTCATCTACATTATTAGGATGGTTTTATCTTTTCTCACTCTACTACAATTCCCTCCTTGGACACCACATGCCCCAAGTAATGTACCTCACTCTGAAAGAAACTACACTTGTTGAGCTTAGCATATAACTGATGCTCCCTCAACAACCTCAACACTACTGCTAAATTCTCAACATGCTCTTCCTCATTTTTAGAATATACCAGTATGTCGTGAATGAACACAATAACAAACTTATCCAAATATGGACGCAACACATTATTCATCAAACACATGAATGTATTTGGAGCATTAGTTAAGCCAAACGGAACTACAACAAACTCATAATTCCCATACCTGGTCCTAAACATAGTCTTGTAAATGTCCTCCTCTTTGATGCGTACATGATGGTATCTGGATCTCAAGTCAATCTTTAGAACATTGTTGCTCCCTTCAGCTGATCGAATAAGACATCAATCCTCAACAAAGGGTACCTGTTCTTAATAGTCACTTTATTCAATTTCCTGTAGTCAATGCATAATTTGAGAGTACCATCTTTCTTCCTTAAAAACAAGACTGGTGCCCCCCAAAGTGATACACTTGGTGTAATATATCCCTTGTCCAACATTTCCTTCGACTGTAGCTTTAACTTGACCAACTCAGGTGTGTTCATCCTATAAGGTGCTTTCAATGTTGGAGCTTCCCCTGGCACTAACTCAATAGAAATTATATCTCCCTATGAGTTGGAAACTCTGTAATGTCCTCAGGAAATACATCCTTGAAAAACTGTACAATTGGGTACTTGCTCAACACATCTGAATCTTCAACCTCCTTACCCTTATCACTAGAAATGTGCACTGCAAATAGCTTACACCCTTTTCTGTGACTGCACTTTGCTTGCATAGTTGTCACCATCCTAACTGATGTGGATTTCTTCTTACCTTGTAAAACTCTTGGTTCTTCATTATCATCAACACACTGAATAGCTTTATCATAGAAATCTACCTTGGTTCTATGAAGATACAACCAATCCATGCCCAACAACATACTGTAGAAACCCAATGGTAATACATTCAAATGTGTTGATGTAGGTATACCATTAAAATAAAATGCACAAGCTCTTACCCAATGATGAACTTGCTTCTTTATACCTATAGCCAATTACACTAACCAAGACTCTGCATGTAACTCCTTACTCAAACCACACTTATCCACCAAGTCGGGACTAACATAGCTATAATTAGATCCAAGTTCAATCAAAATAGAAATAACTTAATCTAGAGCTTACCGTCCATCTCAATGATAGATACATGATGATTCGTCTATTCATTATCCAATGTTCTATAGATATGTGGAATGCTTTGATCGATGTCCTCAATAGTACATTCCTCCTGCGCACTGTATATCTGAGATCTACCACTCTGATACTGTGGACAATCTCTCATGTGATGATCCCCTCCACAAGTCAAACAACGCACAGGTTCCTTACTCTGCTCCTCAAGATGATGTCCCTATCCTTTATCTGATGCATTGAACCTCTTAGGTGGTGCAACATTATCCTTGTTACTTGTATCTTATGGTCTTGCTTGCTTTTTATCCCATTTTCCTTTGTTCTTTTGATTACTTCTCCAGTCTGCCTTAGTCTCAGTTATGCACTTTGTTTTACCATAACAATGTATTAGCTTTCGAATGGCCTCTTCAATGATCTAGGCTCATCGAATTCAATCATGTCTTTGAATGTAGCTGGTATTCCACTAATTAATCTCTAAATCTTAGCGTTCTCCTCCTTGAGCTAAGGCACATACCTCAACAGTTCCAAGAACTTGTTGGTGTACTCATCATCTTTCATGGATCCCATCTTTAGTTCATAGAATTATTTTGCCATGTCATCAAAGTATCTCTCTGGCATATGCTTCTTCTTTAATAGTCACCCAAAGTCACTCCAAGTCAGATCTTCCTCATTTATATCTCTGACATCATTCACATCTTCCCACCAGATTTTTTCTTTACCTTTGAGGTTGAATGTAGCTACTCTAGCTTTCATGTTCTCATAGTAGTCATGAAACTTGAAGAACTTCTTCATACCAAGCAACCATGCCTCTGCATCCTGTGATCTCTTTATCTCTCCATCAAAAGTAGGTGGATTTGCTTTCTTAAACTCATCTGGAAAATATCCCCTATCACTCCTCCTATAAGGGTGATATTGATGACGATCATAGTGCCTATCTGGATCAGAACTAGAATCATTCTTGTGTCTATCCCCCCTCCTCTCCGGAGTGTCCGACAATTTGCCATCTCTGACTGTGTCATCTCTATCTTATTGGTGACCACCATGCGATCTACTACCATATGCCCCATTGGTTTTGTCCTCCTGCTCATGACTGATCTGAAGTGCTCCCTATCGCTGCAATGTTGAGAGGTATTACTATGTTTACCTTTGCTAGCTTTTCCTGTGCCTGCATGATTCTATCATTATATTCCTTACAAATCCTTATATCTTCCTTTAAACTTCTCATTGTTACTGCCAAATCAGAAGAGTTACCAACACCATATTGCTCTTCGGATTCGTAGGGAGAGTCTTTGTAGTCAACCATCTTGCTAGCCATTGATATTTCTCTTGCAATGCATAATATGTCAGATAAACCAAATCAAAATAAATCAACGTACTTAATATAGCTCGTGGAGGATAGCTTGTCTGCAAGATCACCAAGTCAGTGTGATACACGTATAACACAATCATAACAATATATAGACATACGCAAATAAATGTATCAATACATAAGCATCACTCTAGTTAGAGTTCAGTCATCAATGCAAGGTCATATCAACAATGCATGCTATGACCTCATGCATGACAACAACCATTACTCCATTGTACGCATTGCCACATGCAACTATCAACATGCATAAGCAGTGTCAAATCAACTACACCTATGCATAAATGCATGTAATCAAGCAAAAGCGATCAAATCTTATAATCAACCTGCAATACTGATACATGTAATCAAAAAAATTCAAAAATATAACCTAACATACAAGGATGTAAGTAGGCGACATAAAATCAACAAATAAGCGACATATAATCCATACACATTTAGTTGCATACTTATGACAATGCATTTCACAAAATCAATATTATTCTCCATGATAACCATGCTACAACCCTAGTCAAGCATCAAGAAATGCAACAAGCACATGGAATACAAGTGTGAGATACACACATGCATGCATGACCAACACATAGCCCATCCAGTCCGAGGGATGAACCATGCTCTGATACCACTCTGTAACACCCTCCTCCCACATCTACCAAAGTAACTGGCCAACCGGGGTAAACACGCGGCGAGAGGATACTATGATGGGATTTGACCTCCTATGTGACCTTAAGGAAGTGGAATCGACAGAATCATAACACACAGACATCCAACACCAATCTCAGGGACCAAAAAGGCACCTTAGACTTCTTTCCCCTAGGTCCTACTGAAGTTTTTACCAACCTAGGTGAGAGTAATGCTCCTTAGACGCAACCCAGGTGAGTTATAACACTCTCCAAGCCTTAGCCAAATGCGCTAGTCTGTATGCTAACGCTTTGTTTGGTCAATATTCCAGGATTTGAGCCACCTTTTCAGGCCCACAACCTAGAACATTTCCTAGAATTGGATGATAGCTTAAAATCGGTAAAAGTACAGGTAAATAATGATGCCAAAGCAATGAATTGAACAATACCATATCCAGACCCCTACTAGCCATGCCAGGCATTTTTTAAAACATATCATCAACATGTAATCTAAAGGTGTAAACAACAGAGCTAAGTGTAGGGATCTCATACTTATCTGAGAATCTCCATGAACCATTGTTCCCTCATGGCATTCACTACCTTATCATTTGTTAGGACATATATACATTATCCATTGATAAACAAGTTAAAACATGTTGAGATCCATACATATTTTTTGTCACAACATATACAAACAACCAGCATAATAGGAACAGAAATACCATAAAGATATCAGCCATCAAAATCCATAAATACATCAGTATATTTGCACATGGCAATCAAGGGAATGAATTTCTCATTAATAGATGCAATGAACCAAACCCGACCGTAGAATGGCTGAGCCAAATCTCTCTTCATCCATTCACCCCCGTTTGATATTCCAAGCATGAATGTGGGATCTCACAGAACACATCAATCAAAACTCCTCCAAGGCTTCTAGAGGCCATCCACCCCAACACATCAAATGGTGATTCCATCTCATGGTCAGACATCACAAAACCATCATTAGATCGGTCTCTATCCTAGCCATTCAGGGCTCCAAAGCGTTTGTCCAACCAAGGCTCCAGGACTAGTAACTCAACCCACAGCTTTTACCAAGCTCCAGAGTGTTTGTCTAGCCCATGCTACGGGACTAGTAACTCAACCCAAGATAAGGAAACATGAGAACCAACCAAAAATAAACAATGCAAGTAAACCCACAATCACCATGGCTGACCAGGAAATGGCAAGGATAGGAAATCCATTTTCGATCCAGGAAATCCTCCATGCCAATAACAGATCATGACCAAAAATCCACATGCATATGCCATGCATGCCAAAACTAGTGAAGAAATCATACATGTAACTCGATACCGGCAAACAAATCTGATGTAGTTGTTGATCCCGATGCCTTCTTTCACGTTCCTTCTCTTCCTTTGACTTTTTTCTCTAAGAATCCAAGTATGCCACACCCTCCAAGAGTGCTCCAAGAAAACTCTAAGTATCTAAGAGTATGAGAGAGAGAGAGTAATGAGAAAGAGCTCCACCATTGAACTCACAAAATGTTACCAACTGATCCTCAAAAGCCTTTTTATGGATGAGGCCACTATTTTCTTCATTTTCCATTATTTTCCTTCATTTCCCTCACATGCAAACTGTGACCTCTCATCTACTTTTTCTCCTAATTTCCATTATTTTCATAAATAATTGTGCCAAAAATGCCATTTTGCCTTTCCAAGGCCTTAGCCATTGCCTTTGCCAATTTCCTTAGCCATAAACAATCACAAGTGATCTCCATCACTAGGATTCTGCCTAACATTCAGCTTGGAATAAGTGTCCCATCGACCATGGTTATTATTTTTAACTTTTATTACATGCAATTTTCATTAGGGTTGTTACAGAAGAATTGAGTGTTGTGTTCCCCCTCCCGAAGCCATTGGATTCAGGATTTCTACTTCCATAGAATCTCTTCTTTCTTTCTTATTTGTTCGAGTTGGCTTAGTAATCTCCCTTATGTTTCTGCCAACCTTTCTGATCTACCTTCTTTTATGATTATTTGCTACACTTATTTCATACTTTCTTCTAGTTTCTTCCAATCTTTCTGAATATTCCCAAACTCTTCTTGATTTCATTTCTTGATCTGGGTTTTCAGGTCTTTTAGTTTGATTTGGAAGGTATGCATGAGGTTTCTCCCCTGCACCTCACTATCCTTCCACCAACCCTCCACTTTTTGCATCAATCATAGATATCATAACTAGAATGATTCGAAGCTAAAGGGCTTGTTCTTTGGGCTTGTTTTGAGATCCAACTCCATCCTTATAGGCCAGTGGTTTGATCCCATCCCTGGCAGGATCGAAGCTTTGAAAAATATTTCTCAACTTATGACCTATTCCAAAACCAAGAATCTGTCTAGTCTATATGCTACATGTTGTGCTCCTCCCCTCCTGTTGTTCCAAGTGAATACTCCATTGATTGTGGGTATATCTACTAAATGTAGAACTTCTGTAGTGTTCCTCAACGCCTCCATATCCGCATCCAATATCCTAAGACCCCCTTTCTTTTCCTCTAGTGAAGTGATGACATTAAATTCCCCTCCCAGAATCCATAGCTTTTCCTCATGTAATCGTTTTAGTTTTCCTAGATTATCTAAGAAGCCTCTTTTTTCCCCTAGAATGTGACGCCCATATATCCCCATCAGCATGGCCCAGTCTCTAGACCCAATATGTTTGAACCTTCCTGATAGGATCTGAGGCAAGCCTACTCATTTGAAAAATATCACCTCCTTTAGGTTCCATATGATGTCCAGTCCCCCCGATCTGCCATTTAAATCCTGAGCCACCACCTCATATTGCAGTTTCATGTTTTGTACAATTTCTTTCAATTTTATTTCAGATATTTTTGTCTCTTGAATGATCATTATGCTCAGGTAGTCCTTGTTAATCATATCTTTCAAGTGCCTTTGCTTGCCCTGACTATTGAGGCCTCGAACATTCCAATATGTAATAATCATTAGGAAGGTTTGTTGAGGTGGTGGAATACCGTTGATAGCAGTATCACCCTTCCAGAATTTACCAACATGTCTCCCACCATATGAATGTATTCTTGTAAGTTTTTGTGGCCCCTCTTTTTCCCACTTTTCCCTATTGTTATTATCTTTGTCCCTTGCCCTGTTTGTGAGCCCAACTTTTCTGGTTGTTCTAAGCTTAGTGGACCCTGCTTGGCTTTAAAACTTTGGAAGGTTTCCCCATATAGTTGTTTTTGTTCTTCAGGGATAAATATCTCATCTAAATTCTTCCATTTGTTCAATAACCTTCTCATCACATGTTCCTCCGTGCTCAAGTCCTCTTTCGTTCCATCTATGTCCATGTTAGATTTCTCCTCCCATATCACTGGGGCCTCTTTCTCTTGAGGTTCCTCTTCTACTTTCCTTTTTGGTTTATGTCCACCTTTTCTTGTTTTCAGGGATTATCTAATCTCCCTACATCTCTGGATTCATTGGCGTGCTCCTCTTCTTCCTCAATCTGTACCTCAAAGTGGTTACCCTGGTTTGACCCTTTCTTTGGATGTTGTTGGGTCAAGTTAACTAGGGTCTTCGCATTTTGTTTCTTCTTCGGGACCTCTTGGAACCCTTCCTTATCCTCCTTTCCTTTACCCTTGCCTTGAGCTTTTGGTGATTCCGCAAACTCACTCTGGTTGAGGGGGCATGCTTTGTACAAATTTCTGTACTCTTTGTTACCATACTTCATCTTGATATTCCAACTCTATGTATTCCAGAAAAGGTTCTATTATATTCATGTAAATGCATATTCATGCATATGAGGTATATCTTCCTCATCTAGTGGTATCCGCCACTTTCAGAAAACTCCCTATTAAGTTTCCTATTCCTTCCAGTATTTTTGGATCCCATAAGTCCATCAAGAAACCAAACAGTGTTACCTAAACTAGGGTAGCCATCAGCTTCTCTTGATTAGGATTGCAGCATTCCTCCCAATGCCTTATGAAGGGTCCTGCATTATAGTAGAAATATGGTCCATTTTCAAAGATTCATTCCTTGTCTTCGAGGTTGGTGATGATCATTGTAAAAAACCCTCTTGCCCCCAGTTTCAACTCTATGTTCCCCTTTGATTTCCATTTGTGTTGTATCCATTTCACCAGTTCTTTCTCTGACGTCCATGCGCCAATAAATTTTCAGATTAGGGCATGTTCCTTCATATATTTCCTATATGTCTCTAGTTTGTTGTTTCTTATTGCAAACCTTAGATTCTTAATGGCTTTGGGCATGCGTTTTCCTCTAAATTTATTTTTCCATTGAGCCCCCAGTACTGGCATTCCGTTTATCCCTCCATTTCCATCATTGCTTCTAGCTGCTCCTGCACCTTGCATACTTGATTCTCCCATTGTTTCGTTTTTGTAGGAGGGAGCCTCTGAAGCGCATCCTGCCGCCAAAGCCTGTACAGATCGCTTTAGTCTGTGCCTGTCAGAAAAGTTCAAAATGTTTGTAGGGTATGCATAAACCCTAACCACGCTCTTATCTAGCTTTGCATATGCTCCTATTTAAGCCAATGATTGTTACAAAATATATTATATGTATGAAAAGAAAAACAAAAAAGCAAAAATCATCAGCACAACGTTGATTCACAGTGGCATCGATATTACAATAAACAAGAATACAAAGAGTTGGTGTTGCCGTTGGCATTGCATCTTGTTCTTCTACTCATACATTTGTTGTCTACAAGGCGAAAAGAATTGAAATAGAACCCACACTGACATTGATATGTGATGCTATATGATGGAATTATATATTATGGAAACTCTATAAGATTGGGGCATTATATTACTATTGCAAGGGTAAGAGAATTTGAGCAAATATGTGTGCATTAAATTGTTGCATAATGCATTATATTGGTTGTAAAGTGAGTTTTGAACGTGTTCGTGGACCTGTGTGTGTAAGCAACAAGGACCTATGTTTTGAGTGCATGCGCTGCTAGCATTGAATAATGTTGATCTCTCTCACACAATATCATTTGATACGTTTGAAGCAACATAATATGGATAACGTAGGGACCTTATTATTTGAACATTAGATATCTTTGAGCATTGGATATATATATATATATATAAATATATATATATATATATAATGTTGCAACGATATACGGTCTAATGTTTAACGATATATGGAATGTCATACAATATTCTATGCAATATGATATGTTATTTACAATGCACGTTGCTCCTATGCAATTTGGCTTAGATGAATGATGTTTTAGAATTGGTAGTGGTGATCTTTGATTTCCTTCACCGTGCTTTTACTTCAAATGGCATTAATTCAAATATATAATCAGATGGGAGTGTTGGTGTTGGTTAATGGGTTTTCCAAAACCAGACATATATTATACATAGTCTATTTGGCCTCGACATTATGAATAAATGAACTGTTGGAGTTGTGGATTAGAGTCACGACATTTAAGATACACTTTGGTTTTTTTCACAACATTAATGGTAGTGCTATCCGGACAATGAAGATAATGTGCATGGATTGTTCCCTTGGTGAGTTTCTCAAGCTTGTGGAGATGAATCATCAATTAATATGTGATGTTGAGACCGGTGGATGTATCACCACATGTTTTTACCATTGTTTTGGGCTGGCAAAATAATTGTGAAAGTGTCGAGGACAAATTGGCTACTTTAGATGCCATCACCACAAAAATTGGTGTGGTGTTGATATTGGTTGTCTAGCAATATCTCCATTTGTGACAGAATTAAGTAGGAAGTTGGCCTCGGAGGTGGATTTTCCCAAATATGGTTGTTTATGACACTGCAATCGAAAACCTAAATGTCTTGGACCTTATCAGATGCGAGCAGGAAGCCATCCTTCAGAAAATCAAAAAGTACATCAGTAAAGTACATTAGAAACTCTCTCGGACTACTCTAAAGACAACTAAAAGGTATCAAGATAAATTATAGATTAAAATTCAGTCCTTGTATGTTAATGCAAAAGAATTGGTCGAATGTGAACAAAGGGTATCAAATATTTTCATTTCTCAACTAGATGCTCTTTTGCAATCTATACAAATTGTCCCTTGCAGGAAGAATCTAGAAGTGAGTAAAAAAAGGGGGGGGGTGGGTGGGTGGGGGTAGACGCAGATGAAAAACCCACAAAGTTGGTATCACCAGTTGTTTCCCTACAAATACCAACTGGGAAAGAAAAAATTATTGGAGATCGAGTTGCAGCAAGAGTTACAATAGAAAATGACGATAAAGTTGAATGGATAGTGGTGAAAGTGATCCATTATGATAGAAATACAGCAAAATATGAAGTAATTGATGAAGAGCCAAGTGATGATGAAGAGAGATATAAAAGGAAATTCAAGTTTCCACCTTCTCATATCATCCATGTTCCAAAGCACACAAATCCTTCAAATACACCTAATTTTGCAACAAGTATTCAAGTATTGGTTGTGAAACCTTAAACAACAACCCTATATAAGACGATTGTATCATTTTATCATGACAAGAAGAAATTTGATGATTATCTGTTGGAGTTCAATGATGATCAAGAAGCTGGATTTGATGGTCTGCTAAAAATATATGTACTATTTCACCACGTAGTACCACTTCCATAAGGGCATCGCCAATGACGTTGTCTACTATTGTCAACATTAAAAGGATATTGAATAAAACTTTGTCCAATGGAATGTCTAGTAAGTCTAATTCAAAGGGGGTGATGAAAGATCAGATTGAGCTAAGCCTAAGAACCTTGGGTTCATTTCTAGTTTGTGTAATATCGGAAAATTATATGGGATGATCATATCTCATGAGTACTAGTCATGGTTTTTTGTCCTTATGGTGGCAGCTATGGTAAGATTTTTTGTTGAGAAAAATAGAGGTGTTTGAAATTGGTTTCTTCTTATTGTTTTGCTTGGACACCTTGGGTAGCTAAAGATTATTGGTATAACTTCTCATCAGCATAGTTCCTCAAGGAATGTGATCATGGAAGGATTCACTATTGGAAATTTATATTGAGCTAATATATTCCAGCAATAACGTTCGGGTTTATGTTTTTCAATTTTGATTGCACTTTCATTTTATGTTGCCCTATGAACTCTTCAATTGGGAATATTTTTTCCTCTCATTGGTGTAGTTATATTATCAATGGACTTATGGGTTTTATGAGACCATTGTTTTGGTAAAATGCCTCCCTAGTCATTCCAGCTAGCATTAAGAAGTTGAAGGATTGGAGGTTATACATAATTTTTTTATTTTTTATTTTTTTTTCTTTCCTAGACCACAACTTTCACTCATTACACCTAAAAGCATGGGCTAGTACTGAACAAAATAAATGTCATAATCTCAGTTTACATTGATAATTAATTGTTGTTGAGTATTTTATATATCTTATTCACTATACTTGTTGTGTGAACCCCTTGTCGTTGAAGTCAATGGGGGAGGTAAGCAGAGGTTAGATGTGCACAGGGAGGATCAGTGTTTTTCCAGCAATGCCAAAGGGGGAGATTGATGGCATTGTTGTCAATGATGGAAAAGGAGCAACAAAAGAGCAGCAAAGGCAAAAGAGAAGCAAGGACATAGGAGAAACAAGGTTTGTTGCAAAGATATTTTGCATTGAGAGATGAAGGTGATGGAAAAGGAACAACAGGAATGAGAAATGTAAGGGAGAAATAAAATGTGATAGCACATGTATTTTTGATGGCACACTTGTATTGATATAGGAATTGTTTAGCTGATTGCATATATTATTGTGGCAAAGAAGCAACAAGGTTGAGTTGAAGACTAGTTTTGTTGAACTGAATTTTTGTGATGTAAGGAAAAGGAAATACTCCATGATAGCAAAACAAGACAAGACTCAAGGAGGTTGATACAATGACATGAAGATGGTGTGATGCAAGTCTAAGGCAAAGGCAAAGATGTTGTGAAGATTGTTGTGATTCATTAATGATAAATATTGTTATTTGATGTTGACTTATGTTGATGAATTTAATCATTTCATGTGGATGAAAAATAATATTGGGTGGATTATTTATTTTTGTGTTCTAATATTCAAGATATGAAGAGTTTGGAAACGAATGAATGAAAGGCAAATATTCAAGCCTGTTCACTTCATATTCTTATGTGGAATACAAACGACCAGCAAACTTGCTTTATAAAAGATGTTGTTTTTGGAAGCAAGTTAATGTTAGAGAGTGGGAGAATGTGTGAGAGTAGATTGAAGTATTATGCATTAGTTATCTGGAACATATGAAGCTTATGTGAAGCAGATTTGAAGGGAAGAAGAGGTTGAAATGAAGATGGAGATATGCATAATTTATGACCAAGTAAACTAGCACAATGTAGTTTCTTGTTTGCATTAGGGGATTGTAGTCTCCTTTCAAGTGGTGGCTTGATAAACATCAGGTTGGAGACAGTTGAGGTAGGATCCTCCTATGGGTTGTAGCCTATAGAAAACCTATGATAGTTGTAGCTTCCTTGCATGTTGCAGCTTGCAGAAAATTGAGGTAGCAGCCTCGTGTAGGTTGGATCCTACACAAAATCAGATGTAATAAGGAGTAGGATCCTGCCTTTACATCACAACAATAATAAAATCATGGTTTTCTCTCTTTATGGGTTTCCACATATATATGGTGTCAATATGTGTTTTTATTATGTGATGATGTGATGTTTTGGTTTGCTTATTACTTGTTGTTCACATATTCAATATGTTGGTCATTATTTGTTAAGTTTCTCATGTAATGTTTTAGTTAATGAGTTTAATGAAAAGAATTTTAATGTCCATGAATATGATAAATTTATGCAACCCCCCCTCTCAGTTTAGTCAAGTTTCCATCATATAACCTTCCAAGGGTGTCCAATTTTATTTACGGTTGACCTAATCAAATATGCACATGTGGGTTTTAATTCAAAAATAGGCTTTCCCTTATCCAAATTGAGCACTTCAATAGTCAAAATTGGTCCTCTCAAAAAGAGGAATCTCATCCCATGGTTGGAATATGTCATTGAGTAGCCAAATTAACACTCCCTCTCAGCTAGGGAGAAATTACAACTACATCATGTAATCATCGCAAGGATCTTGTCATCAAATCATATCCAATCTCAAGTATCTCATCATTAAATGCCATCATTGCTCATCTTTGCTCATCCCTTATTCATTCCTATTGATATTTTGATTGTCCCTACTTATATGTTGAACATTCTCAAATATAAAAGAAGAAGAATTTGACATCAAAGGGGAGCCTAAGCTACCACCCTCTAACACGTCGAAGAGCACATCTCAATCTGAAACTATATCAGGGTGCACATCTCAACTTGAAACTACATCGGGGAGCTTAGATTCAATACAGAACCGCATAGAGGAGCACATCTCAACCCGGAATCACATGGAGGAGCAAAACATCTTCAATCCAATATCAAGAAATAGGTGATATAGGGGAGTGCATATCAACCCATCTTATTGCCTACTGATTTTCCCAACAATGAGCCTTAAGAGTCATGTGGTAGAACACATGCATCATAATTCGAGCTTCGATGAGATACCCAACTTACCAAAGGAAAGGATCACACACGCCCAAGCCTCCTCAACCCGTTGGCCAGATGGGGAGGGACAATCCCAACAAGCCCCACTTGTGGGTATGATGCCAAATGGGGTATCCTCCGCTAGACCAAGATAGGGGGAGATACCCGACTTGTCAAAACAGACAAGGATCACACACACCCTATGGGTGAAAATAGGGGAGATACACGACCTACTACAAGAGTAGGGAACACACACACCTATTGTCGAGAGTTCCCTCAACCCAAGATCCCTCCATATCATTTCCACACCCTGGGAGGTCAGACAAGGGGGAAGAGTTCACTCGACATCCTTGATCAGTAATGCACTCTATAAATATATCATCATGCTCACATATGGTATCAACTTAATCATCATGTTGCAATAGCAATAGTCTCTTGTTCATGAAGGTCATCAATGTAATAGCCCTGGTTAAAAATCCATGTAATAAAGTTAATAAAGGAAAAATAATAACCAAGGTCACGGGACACGTATTCCAAGTTGAATGTTGGGAAAAACATAGTGATGGGTATCACTGGTGATTAATTAATGGTTATGGAAATTGGCAAAGGCAAAGTGGCATTAATTGGCATTTTATTTATGAAATAATGGAAAATAGGATAAAAGGAAGGTGAAAGGTCACAAGTTTCTTGTGAGGAGGAAAATGAAGGAAAAATAATGGAAATTGAAGAAAATGGAAGCCTCATTGATAAAAAGGCTTCTGAGGAACAGTTCACAACCTTTTGTCAATTTTAGCTTGGAGCCCTCTTCTATGCTCTCTCCCATACTCCTTCACACTTAGAGTATTATGGTAACACTCTTGGAGGATTTTGGGCACACTTGGGATTTGGAGCAAGAAGGTGAAGGACAAGGAGGAAAGCACAAGGAAATAGCGGGATCAGCAGCTACAGTGGGTTGCTTTGCAGTTACCGAGTTGAATGTATGATTTCCTTGCTAGTTTTGGCATGCATGGTGTATGCATGGGCTTAGTTGGTTATGATCTATCATTGGCATGGAGGATTGCCTAGATTGAAAGTGGTTTTTCCTAACCTTGCCATTTCATGGATAACCATGGTGTTGTGGGTTTTCCTTTTTGTTTTATGATTGGTGTTCATGTTCCTTATGGTTGTGGGTTGAGTTATTAGTTTCGTCGATCCTTGGTTGGACAAACATTGTGGAATCCTTAGAACAACTTAGGTTGAGTTACTAGACCTAGAAGCCTTGGTTGGACAAACGCTCTCGATCCCTTGGTGGGTTGAATTACTAGTCTTGGAGCTTTGGTTGAAAAAATGATATGGAGCCCTATGGCAGGTATGGGTTGAGTTACTAGTCTCGGAGCTAGGTTGGAACAAATGCTCTGGAGCCTTGGACAGATTTGGTAGATACTGATTTGGTGATGGTTAGTGATTTCCAACTGTGACGCAGAATCACTGGTTGAGGGTTGAGGCAGTTTGGCCTATGGAAGCCCTAGTTTTGTTTTGGTTGGTTTATTCCATGAGATCCCATATTCATTCTTGGAATATTGCGCAAAGGTGATTAGCTCAAAGAGATATTTGGTTCAGCCCAATCTATGATTGGGTGGTACGTGGAAGTCCCTGACTTAGTTGGTTTTGCACATTTTAATAATAGCTCATTTTTCTCTTGTAAATCATGAGTATTTATACTTTTCATTATGTGTATTTAATGGTTGTTCTGTCATTAATATATCTCTGGTTATATGTTGGTTATAAGCATGGTTTTATGAAAAACTTGACTTATGGCTCTCATCATGTTTTGGTTAGCAAATGAAATGTTAATCAATGTATGATCTAATAGATGATATTGCAACTATTGAGAGAGGGAATCAAACCTTCTTGATGATTCTCAAATAAGTATGAGACCCCTATGTTTAGATGTGTATTTATGACCTGTACATTACATGTTTGTGATGTGTTTGATGAAATGATTGTCATGGTTAGGCCTAGTTAGGTCAAGTTCTTATATAATATTTATATTCATGGCTTTGTCCTAGTGTCATTCATTATTTAGTAAAGTTTCATTAAGTTCTAGGCAGTGGTCTAGAGATTAGCCCTGAAAATGTAACTCAGATCTCATCATCGCAAGCATAGAACTGGGTGAAAAAGACTGAAGTCACTCCCTTCAAAGCTTGTGCATGTGGATGGAGGGTTACAGTCAAATTCCTACAGTGTTGTGTCAGCATCTGGAAGTCCAGTACATTGAAAAAGAGGCTTAAATGAGGGTTTGGACACCTAGAAGTGTGGTTTACCCCTTGGGGGTCTTGTAGCACCTGAGAGAAGTCAGCAAGGTTTTGGTTGTGTTGATTCCACTTTCTTCAGGTGATTTAGGGAGTTGAGTCATATCATAGTAACTCTTCATCACATATTTACCCTGATGGACTGATAAGCTTGGGTAAGGATGGGAGGAGGGTGTTACAGAGTGGTATCAAAGATGTCGTGTTCAACACTTAGACTAGATGGGCGGAATGTGTTTGTCATTAATGCATGTAGGTTGTATATGTGCTTGTTATGTATGCATGGTGGTGGTCATTTTTATAGTTGTGTTTTCATGTATAATTTGGTGATGTTGTCATTGGGATGTTTTCATGTATACATGTTGGTTGCATATGTGTTCATTAAGAATGTGGTCTATGTGTGTGTTAACTATGCATGGTGATGATGATTGTTGCAGTTGTGTTGTCATGTGTAGTTTGATGTTGAAATGATGAATATGGTGACTTCGTTGTGTGTATATATATATGTTGTGCTAATTTGAATTGATCTTGCAGATGAGATAGCCTCCCTTGAAATTCACTAAGGTACATTTGACTATGTTTATGTTTGGTTATCTGACATGGTATGGTTGTAGGAATAATATCAAAGATGACAAGCAAAATGGTGGAATACAGTTCATGAGACTCTCCCTACAAATCAAGTGAGCATTATGGTGATGATTACTCCCCTCACATAGCAAAAAATTTGAGAAGTTTGAAGGCACAAATAAGAAGATGTAAAGCAGATAATGACGGAATAATTAAGTCACAAGAGATACTTGCTAGGGCACAATAGAAACAAGTAGATGTCAACGCAGTTATCCTTCAGCGCTTGTTAGACTTGCAGAGACAGGGATCACTTACAATAAGTCATGGACATAGGTCGGATAGAGAAGAAACAGTCAAAGATGGAATATTCTTGGATACGCCTGATAGGAGAGGCAGTGGACATG
Organism: Pinus taeda; assembly: GCA_000404065.3. Lineage (NCBI taxonomy): Eukaryota > Viridiplantae > Streptophyta > Pinopsida > Pinales > Pinaceae > Pinus > Pinus taeda. Next base: position 28,087 of record APFE031145835.1, read on the forward strand.
GGGTTTACTCTAGTTCTAGTTTAGACAGGTATCATGGTCATCATCACTATCATCCTTATAGGCGGAGTGACTAGGGATATTTTTCAGATGAGTTCAAGAAAGCCAAGCCACTTGCATTTGATGGAGAAATGAAAAAGTCACAAGATGCAGAAGCGTGGTTACTTGGGATGAATAAGTTATTCTAGTTGCATGATTACTCAAAGAACATGAAGGCAAAAACAACTACATTTAGTCTTAAAGGTAAAGCAGACATTTGTTGGAAATATGTAAAGAATGTCAGAGGAATCTGGGAAGAGGATTTAACGTGTAGTGAGTTCAAGAAACTTTTTAGGAAGAAGTATCTATCTAAGAGATACTATGATGACATGGAAAATGAGTTTTACGAGCTAAATATGGGATCCATGACCAATGAGGAGTATACTAGAATATTCTTGGAGTTGTTGAGATATGTGTCTTATATTAAGGAGGAGAAAGTGAAGATTCAGAGATTCATTACTGGGTTACTAGTATTGTTCAAAGACCGTCTTGAATTAGATGAGCCTAGATCATTGGACGAAGCCATCATAAAATTGAAGCATTGTTATGAGCAATCGAATCATGGATCTGAGATTAAGAAGTATTGGAAAGGTAATGATAAGAAAAAAGGAAAGTGGGATGTTGGATGTGGAGCCTGATTATCTTATTTATTCAAAGGTATTGCCACATTGGACCCTAGTTTGTAATGGGGTGACAATGCCACCCGTTTGATTGCTGCCAGGGGGGTGACGACGATTTTTATAAGCCCCCCCCCGGGTAGGGGTTCAGGGGCAACACATCCGAAGCTAAAAATAGATGTAAAATTCCTTGTAAAATATTGTTATTTCGTAGTCAATCTGAGGTGCTCATTAGGCGAATCATCTAACAGTAGAAGTTATGTTTAATTTAGGGCTTTTTCCCTAGAAGGCAACCCCTCGCTATATATGAGGGAAATGTATTATGGCTATGCATATGTGTATTCTCAGCAAGAAAGAGATAGGAGATTGCGTAAGAGCGAAGAGGAAATTACAACAGATTTGTTGTAGGTTGTATCTCTTCATTTTGTTGGATAATATGAAGGAAGGACTGGTTGTTTCTCCGTGGATGTAACCCAAATTGGGTGAACCACATATATCTATGTCTCTCTTGTTTTATGTGTTTTCTGTGTTTATGTTTCTACAAAATTTTATGTGTTCCATTGCTCTATAATATATAATTTTTCTAACTTTGGATAAGAAGCAAGGAAGATTACCAAATACATGTAACAAAGAGAATGTAGTGCCACACAAGAATTTCAATGCATCTGACAAAGGATAGGGATTTTAGTCTAAGGATTAGAACAATGGTGATGGCAGGAAGCCTTTACAACATTGGACTTGTGGCAAGGTTCATCGCAGGAGAGATTGTCCACAACATCAAGTTGGTAGACCACAGATTTACAATGCTCAGGAAGCACATATAGTGGAGTATGTTGGACATAGTATTCCTCAAATTTATGCAGCATTGTATAATAGGTAGGCAAATTATCAGGAATATACTATTGAGATGGATGGTAAGCTTTGTGATCAAGTTGTTTCTATTTTTATTGGCCCTGGATCTAATTATATTTACGTTAATCTTGATCTGATGGATAAGTGTGGTTTGAATAAAGAAGTACATGAAGAATATCGGTTAGTGCAGTTGGTTACAAGTACTCAGAAAAGATTTCATTATTGGGTAAGAGATTTTACATTTGAATTGAATGGTATGCCTACATCATTGCATATAAATGTGCTTCCGTTGGGATCATATAGTATGCTTTTGGGTATGGATTGGTTGTATCTTCACAGAACTAAGGTGTACTGTTATGAGAAGGATATTGAGTGCTTGGATGATAATGGGGAACAAAGAATCTTATAGGGTAAGAAAAAGTCTACATCAATTAGAATGGTCATAGCTATGTAGGCAAAGTGCATTCGTAGGAAAGGGTGTGTCTTATTTATAGTGCATATTTCTAGTTAAAAAGGTAAGGATGTTGAGGTCTTGAACAGGTACCCGGTTTCGCAGTAGTTTCAAGATGTTTTTCCAGCAAAAAATCTCAAAGTTACCACCTCATAAGGAAGTGGAATTTTATATTGATTTGGTAACAGGGGCAGCACCAACATCAAAGGAACCATATAGGATGAGCACTCCAGAGTTAGTAGAATTGAAGTTGCAGTTGAAGGAAATGCTTGACAAGTGATACATTAGGCCAAGTGTGTTGCCTTGGGGTGCACCAGTGTTTTTTATGAAGAATAAGGATGGTACTCTGAGGTTGTGTATTGATTACAAGCATCTGAACAAGGTGGTGATCAAGAACAATTACCATTTGTCGAGGGTTGATGATTTGTTTGACCCGTTGAAGGGAGTAGCAGTGTTCTTGAAGATTGATATGAGATCAGGATATTATTAGGTAAGCATCAAAGAAGAGGATATTTACAATACTTCTTTCCAGACCAGGTATGGGAATTATGAGTTTGATATAGTTCCTTTCAGTTTGACTAATGCTCCAGCTACTTTTATGTGCTTGATGAATAGTGTATTGCATCCTTATCTGGAAACTTTTGTGACAATATTCATTGATGATATATTGATATATCCTAAGAATGAGGAAGAACATGTCGAACACTTAGCAGCAGTATTGAGATTGCTAAGAGAGCATTAGTTGCATGCCAAGCTTAGTAAGTGAAATTTCTTTCATAAAGAGGTACATTACTTGGGGCATGTGGTTTCCAAGGATGGCATAACACTAGATCCAAAAAAGATAAGAGCTGTCATGGAATGGGAAACTCCTAGGAATGTGGGTGAGATCAGATCATTCATGGGACTAGCAGGAAATTACAGGAGGTTCATGAGGAACATTTCACGGATTTCCTATCCTATTACATCCATGTAGTGAAAATGTGAGAAATTTGAATGGACAGAAGAATGTGTGGCTAGTTTTGAGTAGCTGAAATAGTTACTTACAAATTCTCCAGTTTTAAAGATAGCATATCTGGACAAAGAGTTTGTGGGGTGTACAGATGATTTCCATAGAGGACTTGGTGGGGTTCTGATGTAGGAAGGACAAGTATTATGCTATGAATCAAGGAAATTGAATGAGCACTAGCATAATTATGTGATGCATGATCTTGAATTAGCAACGATCCTCCATGCATTGAAATGTGAAGACATTATCTTCTTGGCAGGAGGTTTATACTGATGATCGATCATAGTGGCCTGAGGTACCTATTTGACCAACCAAATATGAATGTCAGACAATCTAGGCGGTTTTCAATGATCACTAAGTTTGACTTCGATATTAGGCACATTAAGGGAAAAGTGAATAGCGTTGCAGATACTCTTAGTAGAATAGTACAGGTGAATCACATAAAAACTATGAGTTCATATGGGACAGACTTGAACGATTGGATCTCGCAGGCAGGACAATAGGATGATAGGTATAGGGAGCTTAGGCACAAGTTACAAGAGGGTACAAGTGAACAAGATGTGGATTAACATACCATGGTAGAAAATTTAGTCACATTTAGGGACATGATATATGTGTTGAACAACAGTGAGCTCAGGAAGCTTATCTTGAGGTAATTTCATGCAAAGTTGTATTCAGTTCACTCGGGATATTAGAAGACATTAACATATGTGAAGAAGTTCTATCATTGGCCGAATTTGAAGAAAGAGGTGGGATAGTTTGTTGTGATATGTTTGGATTATCAATAGGTAAAATCAGAGTGTAAGCATCCGGGTGGATTACTACAGTCAATTTCGATTCTAGAGTGGAAATGGGAGGTCATTTCCATGGATTTTATTATAGGTTTGTCAAGGACCTCTATACGGCATGATTCTATTATGGTTGTGGTTGAAATGTTGATTAAGGTATCTCACTTCATTCTACTGAAGTCTATGAATTCATCTAGTGAGGTAGCACAAGTCTCCATCAAAGATATAGTGAGGTTGCATGGTGTGCCGAAGAAGATTGTATTAGGCAAGGATGTTAATTTCACTTTTAGATTCCAGAAATAATTTTTTGCAGGTTTGGGGACAAAGTTGGCCTTCAGCACAACTTATCATCCACAAATAGATGGAAAAATAGAGAGAGTCAATAGGATTCTCAAGGACATGTTGAGAATGTATGTTATGTGTGAGCAACAGAAGTGGGAAAAATATCTTCCACTAGTTGAGTTTGCTTACAACAACGAGTATCAAGAATCTCTAAAGATGAGTTTGTTTAGGCACTTTATGGGAAGAGTTATAATACTCCTATCGGTTGGAGTGATCTAGTGAATAGGGTATTGATTGGATTGGATTTGTTGGTAGAAATGGAACAAGAAATTCAGGCAATCAAGAAGAATCTAAAGGTGGCACAGGATAGAAAAAAGAGTTATGCAGATCAATACATGGTGTTTAAGGAGTTTCAGGTTGGGGAACAAGTGTACTTGCACATCAATCCTAAGAAGAGCTCCTTGAGGATTGGATCATGTGCTAAGATGGCACCTCGATATTGTGGATCTTTCAAGATTCTTGAGAAGATTGAACTTGTAGCCTACCGACTTGCACTACCTCTGCCAGTGAAAGTCCATGATGTCTTTCATGGGTCATTTCTTAAGAAGTATGTGAATGATTTTGATAATGTGATTGAGTGGTTTGTATTGTAGGTGGAACCAGAAGGAGAATTCCAGACGGAACCTCAGTGCATTTTGCAGCGAAATATTCCCATGCTCCATAATCAATCAATCGAGCAAGTTAAAGTGCAATGGAAGCACTTTGGGCTCGATGAAGCTACATGGGAGATGGGCTGGGAACATTGGAATCAATAGCTACATCAGGTGTCTTTGCAGGTACCAAGTTGCATATATGATTTCCTTTCTAGTTTTGGCATGCATGGTGTATGCATGTGGGTTGTTAGTTATGAGTTTTCATTAGCATGGAGGATTGCCTAGATTGACAGTGGTTTTGCTTAGCTTTTCCATTTATTAGATAGCCATGGCGTTTTGGGTTTTCCCTTTCATTTTATGATTGGTGCTCATATTCCTTATGGTTGTGGGTTGAATTATTAGTTCATGGAGCCTTGGCTAGACAAATGCTTTGGAAGCCTTGGAACAACTTGGGTTGAGTTACTAGACTTGGAAGCCTTGGTTGGAAAAATGCTCTGGAGCCCTTGATGGGTTGAGTTAATAGTTATGGAGCCTCAGATGTACAAATGCTTTGGATCCCTACAACATTTGAGGTTTCAGTTACTAGTCCCAGAGTTGGGTTGGAACAAACGCTCTGGATCCCTAGAAAACTTGTGTAGAGACTGATCTGGTGATTGTTAGTGATGTCTGACTGTGAAGTGGAATCATTTGTTTAGGGTTGAGGCATTTTGGCCTCTGGAAGCCCTAGTTTGGTTAGTTTATTCCATGACATCCCACATTCTTGCTTAGAATATGGCATGGCGGTGATTTGTTGAAAGAGAGATTTGGTTCAGCCTAATATATGGTTGGGTTGTACATGGAAGTCCCTGACATGGTTGGTTTTTCATATGTTAATAAGAGCTCCTTTTCTCTTGTAAACCATGAGTATTTATACTTGTATCATGTGGCTTTAATGGTTGTTCCGACATTAATATTTCTCTGGACCTTATATGTTGGTTATAAGCATGGTTTTATGACAGACTTGAATTATGGATCTCATCATGTTTTGCTTAGCAAATGAAATGTTAATGAATACATGATGTAATAGATGATATTGTAGCTATTGTGAGAGGGCATCCGACCTTCTTGATGATTCTCAGATAATTATGAGACCCCTATGTTTAGATGTGTAATTATGACCTATACATTACATGTTCGTGATGTGTTTGATTAAATCACTGTCATAGTTAGGCATGGTTAGGTCAGTTTCTTGTCTAAGATTTGTATTGATGGATTTGTCCTGGTGTCATTCATTGTTATGGAAAGTTTCATCAAGTTATGGGCAGTGATATGGAGACTAGCCCTGAAAATGTGCCTCAAATATCATGGTCGGAGGCACATAAATGGGATAAAAAGACTACAGTCACTCCCTTACGGGCTTTTGCATGTGACTGGAGGGTTATAATAAAATTCCTGCAGTGTTGTCCCAATGTCTGGGAATCCAAGACATTGAAAAGGAGGCTTAACTTGCAGTTTGGGCACCTGGAAGGGTGGTTTAGCCCTTGGGGGTCCTGTAGCACCTTAGGGAAGTCAGTAAGGTTTTGGTTATGTAAATTCCACTTCCTTAAGGTTATATAGGAGGTTGAGTCGTATCATAGTAAAAATTCATCACATATTTACCTCGGTGGACCTGTAAGATTGCAGGATAAGTGTGGGATAAGGGTGTTACAATCAAATCAAATATTACATTAGAACAAAAATATATATATCACAAAAGGATACCATATTCATCCTCCCTCTCATAGAGGCAGAAACCACAAGCCTAATCTTGTCTCATATGGTAGCGTTGCCTCAATGTATGAAGAGATCTCAGCCCCATCTATATATGGGATTCTATTCCAATCATATCCCACTCAATGTTATCACAATGTACCTCTATCATATACATAACCTACTCAAATAACTCTCCAAAGAGCTTCTTCAACTTGTCTCATAGCTAGCCATGCCAACATCACCGTACTCAACCTTGGGTGTGCTTAAATCTACAGACTTCTCATCCAAAAATATCATGGTTGATATCATACTAAGGCAACACCTAGATGTGCTCATCTTCATCAATAATGATCCCAAAATAGAATCAGTAGATACATGTAGTCACATATCATAGGAAGAATATCTTAGACTAAAAATTTATCATCCCATGCAAATATCTCAAAGGGTGCTCAATGGAAACTCAATGTGTATGAAGCAACTGAATCTGGTTTTATGCAAAACACACACACACACACACACATATATATACGGACGGGTGTTCACACGAAACATCAATGCTTCAATCAACTATCGATTGCCAAGTCAGGTTCAACAATATCTCATCATAACTTCTTGAAATTTAATTAGAGTGTCCAAGGATTCACATTTCCACTTCCTTTAATAGATTCAAGGTATATATTTTATTTTCCATACTTCAGAAAGAAATTCACCATGCCATGATTCTTCATTTTGAACTTCAAAGGCCATCTCCCTCTTACTTTCATCATCAGAGGCTCATTGCCTGTCAAGAGCAGACCATCAGTATATAAAACCAAAATCAAAGCCATACCTTGGACCAATTTTGAAGTAGAGGTTTGGATGGGCACATCTTCCTGGCTTCACCAGATGATAGTCAATGAAAACATATCGGGCTTGGGAATCTTGCTTTAGATAATTCTTTCTGAAAATATAACACTTGACCAAACCAATATTCTCATCCTCACACAAATCAACAGTGTGCAATCAAATCAACTAAGTCAGCTTATCAAGCTTTATATGCCAAATCAAAACTAATATCAATGTCATATTTTTTTTTTTGCCAATATCATTGTAACAAACTCTTTTGAACTAGGTACCAGTAAGAGCACTCATCCAAATACCATGTTACAAAAACCTTTTATTTACCAAGCATTATCCAATCTAACTTTATCAAGCCATCCTAATGATCATAGTATGAATCCTTTCTGTCACTAAATATGAATTGACACATCAGGGACAAGTCATATAAGTTTCATGCATATAACAAGAATGAGTCATACAAGTTCCATCCATTCGTTGTGAGATTACTTCGTACTGAATCACAATTATTTATACTTCAACCATTTTGCCAAAGACAATGAGACCATTGAAAGTTACTATGCTCACATAGCACTGTCATCAAGGCAAATCATCAGATATCAAGTCAAATCATTAGTCATCAAGTCAAAACCCTAATTTTTCATCTCTGTGAGTGCAATCAATCCATAAACCAGAAACATATGAATCATCATGTTAATGTTTTTAAATATCGAGCATCATGTCAAAACTCCAAACATTTCTCATCTATACTAATCATCCAGATCTTGTCAAACCCTTGTAATTGTTATCAAATATTGTCATATACTGGCTTCGATGATCAAATCTAAATATCATACTAATAGGCATATTCTGGTTCCCTATGAACACAAGTTTAGTCAACACATTCACATTCTCTATAGCAGGTCAAATATTCCAACTTCCCTACTCATAGAGCATTTTATTGTTTGCACCATGTCTATAGGACTGTCATTCTCCAGGTGCACTTATGATTTCATACATGAGGCTTCATATTTTGTGACCTATAGGCACAACTGCACCCATAGGTCTTCTTCCATGTGGTTGTGTCTTGGACTAGGAGAACCCTTCTTTGCCCAAATCAAAACTTGTTGTAGACCAACAACATCAAATATTTGTCTATTCATTTCTAGAAATATTACTTTAACACTAAATATTTTTCTATAAATATAATTCAAATGATAATAAGTGTATGGATCTTATGGAGAGTTTCTCCTTCTAAATGGGAAGCCACTCCACTCATCATTATTCAATACATCAACATGTCTATAATATTGTCACATATTAGCATAAATGTTAGATCATAAAAGAAAATTATATCAGGTTTAAATGCATATATTCATATTTTTCATAAAATGTTAGCATCAACTACTTCATCATCACATCATGACATCAATCTTTCATCAAGTGTTAGTTTCAAATAGATAATATGAGTGTACTTCAAGAATCATGATCACAATATCACTTCATTATCACATATCTCAATCCATCAACTCAAGGCATTCAATTTTACCATATGTCATGATTACTAAGCTCATCAAAACCTATATGTAGTTAGCAAAAAGATCATAAATATAAATATCATTGTTATACTTCTATCATCATGATTACCATGCTTGTTACAAATGTTTCAAGATACCATATATAAGAATCAATGTGCTAACCTTATTTATAATATCAAGAAATCCATTATGTCTAAAATGCCAAATATCGAGTATACCAATATATCAAAAATCAATGTTTCTATGTAGCTTTACCGAGAATTAATAGAAGGTAAGATACTTCTCCATACAAAGTGCACCATCTCATCATAAGTACCATGAATCAAACTTACTTTCGTATGCATACATGAGCCATTTGTGAAGGTGACATTCCCATCATACCTTAGGGCTTACCTTGGCATCCTATATTGCAACTATAACATTGAAATAAAGCACCATCCATACCTTGAGTGTTCAAATATATGCACAGCTTCTTATTTTACATAGGTAGTTGTAGCATTTTGTCAACTTTTTATGAAGTGCCTCCTTACCTTTTCCAACGCTAGTCATTTTCTTCCTACACTTTTCATGATCCTCAAGAAGGATCCACTTATCAAAACTCATCAGGATGTTAGAAGCATCCAAATACTCAAATATACATGTAGGATGTATAATTAATAATCAAAACAATAATCGTATCAATAATTCTAAAAAAAAGCAAAACCATAAAGGAGCAACATAAATAGAAAAGTACTTATCTTTGATGAGAGGTGATCATATCGCTCTTGAACCGGCCTTCAAGAGCCATCACTATCCATTGTCCATATGATAATGTTGCCTTCAATATATTCATGAACTTTCTAAGACCTAATTGAGACTATCCCATCTAAGGTTAGATTAAATCTGTCACAAGGGCTTGAACATATCCACATTATTTATGCTAGGATTTCTAAATTACATATCTCAAATCTTTGCCATAAACCATGGTTTCTCCTAAAACTTAACCCCATAATATCCAACAAACACTAGTAATTAAATTTCCTAGAGTTTCCTTCAAACCCTAGTATTCTTTTAGGTCTCCTCCATATTCTCTTGCTTCCATCAAGGGTGTCTTCACAAGGTTGATCTTCATTAACTTTTCTTCAACCCAAATCTTGTTCCATGTTAATTTTTCTTAGAGCTATATTGTTCTTTGATTTGATAATTTCATTTCTTCATTTACACATTAAATTCACCCCATAAAATTATTCATATTTACATTATTATTCAACAACATATGCAACTATTTAGAAATAAGAATATCATCATCAACACAGTAGAACATAAAGGAATAATAGAAGAAAAGTGTAGAATTAATGTGTAGATTCAATACTGCTAATGAAATTTACTAAATCACGAGACTTGAAGCTACTCTAATTATCTATGGAAGTTAATTCACCATCTAAAATAAAAATCATAAACATGCAGAAGGAAACATCACACGTGCATGGATATTTATCTAGGGGAAAGAAACTACTCAAAACCCCTTACTATCTATATTGCATTAATAAGAGAATAGAGAAGAAATACAATGTTTGCTCAGGCTTGAGCACACCTGCAAGTGTTTAGTCTATCCCTGTGCCTTACTGACTGACTATGGCCAACACTTAGCCAATTTTCAAGCCCTCCAAGATCCTAATTCCTTGCATTATTCCCTTGGGAAATTGCCCCTATTTTTTAGGAATTTCACACCATGGAATTGTACAATTGTTTTAGGTCTTTCTCTGATTGCATGAACCACATGTACACATTGGAATATGCTACAACTGACAGCACACTGCCTTGGAATATCCATCTCAACTGGGTAACTCAAATTCTTTGCATGAAACAATTATTTTGGGTTGATTGATAAGTGAACTGGTTGATCACTAAGTGTGGTTGAAGTTCCACTTCAACAACTTGGTCTCCACTAGTTATTTTGTCAGCTAGAACTAGTTAAACTGATAATACCTCAAATTAACTAAAATGTATTGCTACAAATTAGCTATCAACCATACTAAATTGAATCAAGATTCCCCAACTCAAATTAACTAAGTTAAATGAGATACAAGTGCCATGTCATCTCAGTTAACTACCTCCAAGATTTCAACTAAAATAGAAATTCAATTTTTAATCTAGTTTGACCAACCAAAGTTAAAACTAGATTTTCTTGTTGCATTTTCAACACTCCCTCAGTAAGAAAAGGATCATCAACCACCCCTATCCTACTTGTGGAAATCGAACTTCCCTCTTGACAAGGCCTTTGTCAAAATATTAGCATCTTGTTCCTCTGTTGGAATGTACTATAACAACATAATTTGCCTCCGCACACAATCTCTTAGATGATGATATTGGATACCAATATTCTTGGATCGATCATGGAAAAAAATATTCTCAAAGAGTTTGATACAATTATTATTATCACAATAAATCACAATGGGATCCATCATCTGACCAAATAAGCCAATAAGTATCTTTCTCATCCAAATCGCCTCACATGTTGCTTGAATTGACACCATGTATTCTAGCTCTCCTAAGTTGAGTGTCATTGATCTCTACTTCCTATTGTACCATGAAACCATTGTGGACCCAACACTAAAAAATCCATTTGATGTACTCTTCTGCTCTAATGGACTTCCTTCCCAATCTGCATTAGTGAAGCCATATAACTTCACTCCCTCTATCCATCTGTACCAAAATCCAAACTGGATAGCGCCTCTAAGGTACCATAGAACATGCTTTGCTGAAACAATTGGCCTAACCATATCTTGACTCAACTGGTTGACTTCATAACACATGTCTGGTCGTGTGTTCATAAGATACATGAGTGAACCCACCAATTACCAGTAAACATTTGAATCCACTTCCTCACCTGAAGTGGCATCCTCTTCCCTTCGTTTGGTCACTAGAAGAGTCTCCATGGGTTTGCACCTGTCCATGCAGAACCTCTAAAGTATCTCATTGGCATACTTTCCCTGAGAGACAAACAGCTCCCCATCACCTTGCCATACTTCCAATCCAATGAAGTAGTGCATGAGACTCATGTCCTTCATCTTAAACTCTCTTGCAAGGTCCTCCTTGCAAGATCAGATCAACTTCTCATCCCCAGTTAGTATCAAGTCATCAACATATAAAACAATAGTCAACAATTTACCTTCTACCAAAATATGATAGAGGTTTTCATCTACTTCACTTTTGGTGGAGCTCAAACCAGTGAGATAGTTATCAATCCTGGTGTACCAAGTACTAGGTGCTTATTTGGGACCATAAAATGCTCACTTGAGTCTGCACACATGAGACTCGATCAAATATATTGAACCCTTATGGTTGCTCTATATACACCTCCTCCTCAATAAGTCCATTGAGGAATGCATATTTCACATCCATCTGGTGGATCTTCCACCTCATCTGTGCAACCTGTTACCTCAAAATCAGACCCTGGAAGGCTGCAGACTAGTAAGACCTCAAGTAACTATTTCAAACATACTTTAGGCTGAGGCTTAGCCTCCTCAACCTGAGAGGGCTCTCTCTAAATGGATTAATGATTTTGATTAAAGATAAGATGGCTAACTCTTATAGAACAACTCTGAAAGATATGAATGGTGGAAACACATTTAACAGCTATCCATTGGGCTTATGGAGTCAACAACACCTCAATATAACAATGAACTCAACCTTACATGGAAGTCAGGGCATTCAGCATTTAAACATTCAGAACATAAACTCATATAGGACCACATAGTTTATAAATGTATACAGGAAGTCAGAGCACATTCAGTGAATTTTGAGTGATTATACATCCATAACACTGCAACAATTAAGAAAAGGACAAACACATATATTATGAACATAACAAATCCCTCATGAATCCTGAGAAGTAAAGCCAAACATGTATTACTGAAACTGAGTCTTACATAAGCCAAATACAAGCCTTTTCCATAAAATTTCCAACCCTGATTACATTGATGCTTCAGCTATATATATAGCTCTTTACATAACTTGGATTCCTCCTCAAGCATGAGGGAAATTCGAATTCATCCTACTATGACACCTAATGATACTTAAAACTAACTATTAAATGCAAATGACACCTAACTAGGAGTCCTAGAGACCTAATACAACTAGGAGTGTAACTCCTTATTATGATTACAACAACCATATCTAAACATTTAAAGCATTCTTTGACACCTAACCCTCCATGAAATCGAACTTGATGAAGCCTCCCACGTGGTCATCTGACTGTTGAAGGAAAACCCTAGAAATTAGGGAACATGTTTCCCTATTTTTAGGTTTAGGATCCCTGAAAATGGCACGTGTGACAGAGCCTTTATCTCTTCATCCATGACACATTTTTCGAAACTGAAGGAGGTTTTCATATTCCAGGATGTCTATAACAAAAACCTCTCTTGGTTTTGTAAAATACTTCTCCAGCTGTCCAGAATCGATCCTTGAAGAAGACGTGTAAAACAGGAAACTTTGATCTTGAAAAACTGCACCTACAGCAGTTTCGTAGCGCAAGTTTGGTCCCTCATTTCTCCCAGCTCATGATGTATTTGAGGATACTGAAGGAGGTTTTTGTGAAACGATCCGTGATGAACAAAAACCTCTCTTGGTTTTTTGAAACACCGTCCCTACCTCCCAGAATATGCCTTTGAACAACCGGTGTAAAACAGAGAAATATGCCTGTGAAAAACTTGCACCTACAGCAGTTTTGTAGCACAACTTTGGTCACCCGTTTCACCCAGCTCAGAATTAATTTGAGGAAACAGAATGAGGCTTTTTTGAATCATTCAATTTTGAACAAAAACCTCTTCTGGTTTTTTGAAACATTGTTCCTACCGCCAAAAATAAGTCTTTGAAAAACAGTTGTCAAACAGGAGATGAAAAACTGCACCTACAACAGATTTGTAGCGCAAGTTCAACCATAAATTCCTCCCACCTCAGAATGAATTTGAAGAAACTGAAAGAGGTTTTTGTAGTGTAGCATGTTAGGAAGAAAAACCTCTTTCATTTTGCAAAATAGAGTTCTCAGTTTCTCAGGAAAGCTTCTGTAAGTTGACTAGTAAAGACAGTTTTTCTCTGATAAAACAGGCTGCTACAGGGGTTTCGTAGCGCGCTGCGAAAACACCTAGTTCAGTGATTTCATAGCTTCTTTCAAAATTTCTCCAACATGATGTGAGATATGACTTATAAACACCTGGTAAGACTTCTAAAACGTGGAATGAGGCTGTCAAACCTTTTTTGGAAAAGAGATATGATCTTAAAGACTTCTAACCTTATGACCTAACCCTTAAAGCATGAAATGACCTAGAGACCCTTTAACACCATGACTAGAAGGAGGGTTTGTAAATGAGAATGACACTAATTGTGATGAGCTGACTCGAAACTTATAAGACTATGATTAGAAACAAGGCAACTTACCAAAGCTTAGAGACAAAGATTTTAGGGTGATTACAGTTATCTCAAAATCAAGCACTGGAAGGCTGCAGGCCAGGTTAATTTCAAGTAACTATTTCAAACCAGACTTTTGACTAGGCTTAGCCTCCTTAGCCTGAGAGGCTCTCTCAAGGGTTATTGATTTTGATTAATGATTTGAATAGATGGCTAACTCTATGGTTTGTAATTGTATATGTTTATAGGTTGAAAGATGAAGGCTGGCTACCATTGGGCTATGGAGTCAAAGTATGTTTCAGTACCACAACAAGATCAGCTTAACATAAATTCAGGGCATTCAGCATTTGAATATTCAAAACACAACACACATATGGAACCACAGCTCATAAGTGCACACAGGAAGTCAGAGCACAATCAGTGAATTCTGAGTGATTGTACACCTATGCAACTGTAAACAAACTAAGGAAAGGACAATACACATTCTGAATATAAGAAATCCTTCATGAATCCTAAGTAGTGAAGCCAAATCATTCTACCTAGCATAGAAGTCAAGGCATTATAGAGTTTGAGTGTAGAAATGACAATACAAAACAGTGAAACATAGTAAGTTTATCTATGAAGGAAGTCAGAGCATCAGTGATGAATTCTAAGTATCATAAGTAAACACCACTGCAATGTAAGTATTGGGAAATGCCATCATAACAAGAACATACAAGAGCTCTTCATGAATCTTGAGTTGTCTAAGTAGAAATCTGCATCAGGTTAAAAATATACACAGTCTGCACATAGAGCAGCAGCTGAGCCAAAAAGTCTCCCACCCTTTGCTAATTCGACCTCATGCTCTATATAAAGCATTTACAAATAGGATTCCATCATCCCTCATCAAGAGAAATCGAATTTTCCATCAGTGACACCTATTCTAACCATAAAACAAACCATTAATTAGAACTAGCTGTTAACTAGGAGTGCTAGTGACCTAATACAACTAGGAGTGTAACTCCTTATTATGATTCAACAACCTTATCTAAGAATTTAAAGCATTATTTGACACCTAAAACTCCATGAAGTCGAATTTGATGAAGCCTCCCACGTGGTCACCCAACTGCTGATGACAAACCCTAGAAATTAGGGAACATGTTTCCCTGTTTTTAAGTTTAGATCCCTTGAAAATTTCAGAGCCTTTATCTCTTCATCCATGACACATTTTACGAAACTGAAGGAGGTTTTTGTAGCCCATGTTTTCTAGAACAAAAACCTCTCCTGGTTTTTTAAAACATTCCTCCAGCTGTTCAGAATCTGTCCTTGAAAAACACGTGGCAAACAGGAAAAAATCCGTTTTGCTGAAAGTAGGGTCTCAATGAAAGCTTAGTATCTCCCAACTGAAAACACTTATGAAGAAACTGAGATAGGTTATTGTATTAGGTGAGTTTATGAAGATAAACCTCTTTCAGAATTCCAAAATACCCTTTCATGTGACCAGAAACTGATCTTGAAAAAGACTACTAAAACCAGAAGACAAAGCTTGACTTTACAGCAGTTTCGTAGCGCAAGTTTAACCATAAATTCCTCCCACCTCAGAATAAATTTGAAGAAACTGAAAGAGGTTTTTGTAGTGCAGCATGTTAGGAATAAAAGCCTCTTTCAGTTTGCAAAATTTCTCATCTGCTCAGGAAAGCTTTTAGAAATTGACTAGTAAAAGCAGAAAACAGAGTTTTTCTGCTAAAACAAGCTGCTACAAGGGTTTCGTAGCGCGCTACGAAAACTCCTAGTTCAGTGATTTCGAAGCTAGTTTGAAAATTTCTACAAAGTAATGTGAGATATGACTTACAAACTCATGGTGAGGCTTCTAGGACATGGAATGAGGCTGTCAGACTTTAATGGAAAAGAGATATGACCTTGAAACACTTCTAACTTTATGACCTAACTCTTAAAGCATGAAATGACCTAGAGACCCTTTAACACCATGACTAAAAGAAGGGTTTGTAAATGAGAATGACACTAATTGTGATGAGCTGACTCAAAACTTATAAGACTATGATTAGAAACAAGGCAACTTACCAAAGCTTAGAGACAAAGATTTTAGGGTGATAACACAACCAAAGCAATGATTGATTTGATGGATGAGTACCTTGCTACATGAGAAAAGGTATCCTCATATTTAATCCCCTCCGCCTAAGAGTACCCCTTGGCCACAAATTTGGCCTTGTACTTTTCTACGCTTTCGTCTGCTGCATGCTTCACCTTGAAGATCCATCGCGAACCCACAACTGATTTGTCTGTTGGTCTTGGGACCACCTTCCAAACACTTTTCTTCACAATGGATTCATAATCCTCCACCATTGCATCAACTCATATGGGTTTCTCTATTATTCCTCGAAATAGGATGGCTCAGTCTCTACTAGCTCATTCATAAGATCCATCTAGCCAATGTATTAATATGGTGATCTTCTCTGTCTGCACTAATTTGAAGGAGCACCCACATTCTCCCTCGCATCATGCACAAGTATCTCAACTTATTTGGTTCGCTTCCTTCCTTCTCTAGATCATTCTTCTTGAGTGACTCTCTCTTCTCTCTACTCCTCAACTTAGGGTTGCTCCACAACATCCTAAGGTTCCTCCTTTAGAGCTAAAATATCCTCCTCTGGTAGGATATGAAGCTCCCTCTCAAGAGAGCACTACATCGCGTTGTCTTTATAAAATTTTACATTCTGTCACTGAAATGTCATTTTGAGGGATGGAAAATACACATGATAGTTGTGGGGAGTTTCTATGTAACCGAAAAATAACCCTAACTTTGTTGTCAGATCTATCTTCTTCCTTGATTCTTTGGAGACATGGCAATAGAAAGAGGCTCCAAAGATCCTAAAGTGTGACACATCTGACTTTCTCCCTTAGAAAGCCTCTTGTAGTGTAATCATGCCAAGGATCCGATGAGGAATCTTGTTTTGCAAATAAATCGTTGTGCTGCATGCTTCATCCCCCAAGTGCAAAGGTAGGCTTTGTCATGAAAAATCACCCATGCTACTCCCACAATGATTTGGTTCTTCCTCTCAGCCACCCCATTTTGTTGTGGGTTGTGGGGTGTTGTCAACTCTCATCGAATGCCTTCTTTTTCACAGATATTTTTAAACTCATTTGACACATACTCACCTCCATTATTGCTCATGAGAGCCTTCACCTTCTTGCCTTTTTAATTCTCCACCAGTGCCTCAAACTCTAAGAACTTGGATAAAGTCTCATCCTTCTTTCGCATGAATAAGATCCAACACTTCGACGAGTAGTCATCAATAAATATGACAAAATACTTGTGCCTAGCAGTGGAGGCTATCAAGAAATGTCCACAAACATCAGAGTGGATCCTTAGGACTGCATGTGCTCTACTATCCTGATCATGGAAAGTGTATTTAGTGTACTTCCCTAAGGTACACCCTTTACATGTGTCATGTGTCTCTAGTGCTCCTTTGGGGAGGTCTGTGCTAATCTGTTGCATGATCTTCAAATCGACGTGATGCAAATGGCCAAGTATTTTATGACAAATTTCATTGACATAGCGACTTTGCACCTTCTTTGACTTTGTGCTCAATGCAGCACAATCCTCCACATCTAGCTCGTAGAGATTCTTCACATGAACCCCCATCTGCTTCACTTGTCACATGGAAATGTGTCTCAGGAATTCCTTTCCTTTGTTAAAGATCAAATCATAGCCATGATCTTCCAAAACTACAACAAAGACTAAATTCTTCTTTAGACTCGGAACAAACATCACATCCTTGAGCCTAATAGGGAATCTCGACTCCCTCTAAAATGTGATTGTACCAATCCTTGTCGCATTGTATCTTCCATCATCTCCCGTATCGATGTGCATCTGGAGATCCTTCTCCACCAAATCATTGAAAAAATTTATGTTCCCTGTCATATGGAACGAGGCACTATTGTTAACATACCACACACTTACCATCATTGTGCTGGACATGCATGTAATGAGAGTAAAATCAAGTTCAAACTTTGAATCCAAATCTTCATCAATTTCTCCTCCTGAGGTCCTATTTATTTTCATCTTGTGTAGAATTTCATGGCATAGTGCTAGAATTCATGACAGTGAAAGCACTTGATTCTAGACAAGCCTTTATTCTTTCCTCATTGACTAGATTCTACTTTGGATTGGGATTTCTTCCCTTTCCCTTTCTTTGTCTTTCCATCTAAGGCACAATTCTCCTCATCCTCACCCTTGGATGAAGTCTCATCTCTGGTATTATGCCTTATTTCCTCCTATACCATATCGGACCACATGTGTTCCTAGTTTGGTAATTTCTCCTTCCCGTTCATAAAATCTTGGTAGTCATGCCAACTCTTGGGAAGGACTACAAGAGCTAGGCTCACAAAACCATCCTCTACTATGGTAACACCAGTAGCTACCTTTCTTTGCTCACCTTACCAGATCTTTTCTCACCTTACCAGAATAAGATTTCCTAGCCCACATGCAGTAATGCTCATATCCTGAATACAGGTGTATAAGTATCGCCATTAGTCCCATGCCTTAAGCCTTAAGATACAAGCCTTAGCCTTAGCCCCATGGACTGCCCTATGGACACTACTTTCTTTCTTACTTGCCCTAAGGCCCGTAGAGTCAAGATTTGATTTCTTGATTAGTCCTTAGTACCAAATTTACCAAGTTCATCATGACACTGTTTGAACCTGCTCAAGTACTATGTAATGGTCTCGTTCCTCTACATCTTGATATTTTGAATTTTGTCCTTGAGTGCCAATTTCCTATGGTCACTACTATTCTAGAGCAAATTTATCAATGCTTTCCACATTGCATACGAAGTCTCTTTCCCATGGATATTTGAGCCAATATGATCTTGTAATCCCTCCAATATGATCCTCCTCACCTTGGAAACACACTTCTTCCATTCTTCCAAATCCTTAGCATTATATTTTGTTGGTTTCGGAATATCATTATCAATGAATTCCATCAACCCATTATCCTCCAGTACTTCCTCCAT
Organism: Pinus taeda; assembly: GCA_000404065.3. Lineage (NCBI taxonomy): Eukaryota > Viridiplantae > Streptophyta > Pinopsida > Pinales > Pinaceae > Pinus > Pinus taeda. The sequence goes on from APFE031145835.1 coordinate 47,254, forward strand.
GCAGTCCTTCCATGAAACATAACTAGAGCTTCCATCAAGGGCATACTCGAGCCTTAGTCCATTGAAATTCATCTTCTGAGTCCTAAAGAAACCCTGCAACCCTAATCTGCAAATTTGAATCTCATGCAATGATAACTTCGAAATATTTGCTCTGTAGTGATTCCATCTATGATACAATGTAGAAATTAATGTGTAGATTCAATACTCCTCATGAAATTTACCAAATCACAGGAGTTGAGCTACTCTACTGATCTGTGAAATTTAATTCACCATCTAAAACAAGAATCATAGACATGCAAAAGGAAGCATCACACATGCACAAATATTTATCTAGGGGCAAGTAACTACTCAAAACCCCTTACTATCTATATTGCATTAATCAGAGAATAAAGAAGAAATACAATGCTTGCTCAAGATTGAGCACACCCTGCAAGTGTATAGTTTATCCCTCTGCTTGACTAACTGACTATGGCCAACACTTAGCCAATTTTCAAGCCCTCTAAGCTCCTAATTCCTTGTGTTGTTCCCTTGGTAAATTGCCCCTATTTTTTAGGAATTTCCCACCATGGAATTGCACAATTGCCTTAGGTATTTCTCTGACTGCATGCACCACTTGTACACATTAGAATATGCTACAAATGATAGTACACTACCTTGGAAACTCCATCTCAACAGGGTAACTCGAATTATCTGCATGCAACAATTATTTTGGGTTGATTGATCAGTTAACCGGTTTATCATTGAGTGTGGTTGAAGTTCCACTTCCACAACTTAACCTCCACTAGTTCTTCTAACATTTAGAACTAGTTAAATTAACAATAATTCAAATTAACTGAAACAGATTGCTACAAATTAGAAATAAAACATACTGAACTTAACTCAAGCTTCCCCAACTCGAATTAACTGAGTTAACTAAGTGACAAGTTCCATGTCACCTCAGTTAACTACCTCCAAGGTTTCTGCTGAAATAAAAATTCGAATTTTAATCTAGCTTGACCAAGACAAAGTCAAAACTAGATTTTCTTACTGCATTTTCAACAAAAAACATTCACACATAGAAACACCAGGATTGGTCAGAGACCAGGGAAAAACCCACTATGGGGAAAACCCTTTCAAATTATTCTTCTTATTAGATTGTCATTGAATGATTCAACAAATGAGAGTACAATGATCCATATCTTCATCCATACAACTATTCAACAACAATAACTAAATAATATTCATGAAATGAACCCAACAATGCTAATACTCAAAACCCTGATTCAGGAGCCTGTAATAAACTATCAATGTTTGTTGTCAAACACTGCAGTCAACGAGCGAAATCTGTGGTCGACTAAAAAATTCAACCTTTAGGTTCCAACCGCAGGGAAGATGTGCCATGCATGCGATTGAAAGGCTTCGATCAAAATTTCTCCATGACATGCCTACGACCCCAAAACCCTAAAACGAAGATGCAAGCTTTGAACCCTGCAATTTCATACCTGTGCCAACCAATCTCCGTGAATCTACCTCAAACTTGTGCGAGCCAAACCAAAGAAGAGAAATAAGAATGTCTCATTGAGGTCACTTGTATTTATAGCCTTCAAAGGGTTTCCAATTTGCTTTAGGTTCGACCTAATCAAATATGCACATGTGGGAGTTAATTAAAAAATAAACTTTCCATTGTCTAAATTGGCACTTCAATAGTCAAAATTGGTCTTATCAAAAAGAGGAATCTCATCCCATGGTTGGAATTTATCATTGAGCTACCAAATTAGCAATTGTTATGCTATGTAGGGCACCTTTGTGTTCCTTTAGGCGAATGTGCAAAGATGATTTGGGAGGTGCACTACAGTTGGGTCATAGGACATTTTAGTCTGAAAAAAACAGTGGCAGTACTGCAGAAGTAATTTTTTTTGGCAAAAAACTCTGACAGGATGTTGGAAAAATATCAGATCTTGCATTTCCTATGCCATAACCAAGCTAACCATTAATAAGCAATGTTTGTACACTCCTCTACCTACTCCTAGCCAGCCTTAGGAATTCATCTCGATGGGTTATATGTCTGGCCTTCCTTCTACTAAGCATGGTAATGACTGTGCATTTGTGGTTGTTGATAGATTTTTTGTGATGGCTATATTGGTTGCTTGCAAGAAGAGTAACACAACAAAGTACATTGCCAAACTCTTGTTCGAACAAGTTTGGGTACATTATCGGATCCCAAAAACCATTATATCGGATCCCAAAAACCATTATATCAGATCGGTATAGTAGGTTCCTGAGTGCATTATGGTTGAGTCTCTAGTCGTTGTTAGACACCAAGATCACCAATTCAATTGCATTCCATCCCTAGACTAATGGCTAGATAGAGGTCATCAACAGGATGATAGTGCACATACTATGCATGTACAACTTCAAGCATCCACGGACATGGGATGAGAGTCTTTCCTATGTGAAACATAGCTATAATACAACTCTCCATAGCTCGACTGGCCACAATCTCTTTTAAGTGAGCCTCAGATTTTAACCGCTGTGCTTGCTTGATGTTGTCATGCCACTTGTGACTACACAAGAAGAATATTCACATGTGAATTTAGAAGCTAATAAACCCACCAGGTTTATTGAACGCATCCAACACATCCATCAGTAGGTTGATGATATCCTAGATAAAGCCAATGCTAAGTATAAACAATGTTGTGTTCATCATCGGCTACCACGTAAGTTTCAAGTAGGAAATAAGGTGTGGTTGCATCTACAGAAGAAATGCCTTGTCAGAGCCCATTGGAAGCGTCAACCACTTCGATACGGGCCTTACACCATCACTAAGGTCGTGGGTCACAATGATTTTGAGTTAAGCATCGCTCAATTCCTTGTCTTCCACCACTTATTCAATGTGGACCACCTTCAGCCATACTTTCCACCATTGTTAGACACATTAGGCATTGTTGAGAAGCTGACACGAATAGAGATCAATCGAGATTGCATCGAACATACCACAACTAATCGAATCATGGACATAGAGATTAAAAACACTCACCAGCATAGGATTCAATTGTATAGGGTTGTCAAAGCTAGCCAGCTTCTGCCCCAAGGCAAGTGGCTCACTAGGGACCAAATTCAGTAGAAGTTTCCCCATCTCATGGAGGCACTCAATGCAATGCTGACCATTGCTTCCTAAGGGGGGGGACTGATCCAAGTGGATATTGGTGGTCACTTGTTAATTTTAGGTATGTTCTATGCTTAGAGAAATTTATTTCAATTTTCATAGTTAGCTCAATATCTTTTCCAAATAAGCAATCACATCAGCGTTAAAGTAAATTGCAAATAAAACATAAACATAAAACGCAGAAGACAAGCCAAGATAAGATGTTGCCCTAGCTAGGGACAAACCCCAATGTGGGGAAACCCATGATCAATTCTTCTTATATGTTCTTCAATAGTTCAATAGAGAAAGATAGTACATATACATCAGAAGTCAACACTTTGACTTGACAAGATAAGAGATCAGACATCAAATATCTTCACCATGAAGATAACACAATGCAACAGATGATAGGCCTTAGAGCAGCTCAACCAATTTCCCATAATATTGAAGCTTTCCTTCTATAATGCTCTTCCTCCTTTGCTACTTTACCGATCATGTCAAGTCTGCCCATCTGGAAACTTGTGTAAACTAAAAGGACTGAAGCATTTCATAGCAGAACTGGACACTGAATAGAGCACAAACATTGTGAGCTACAGCATTCTAAATGAACCCCATAGTCCATCAATTGACTGCAGCTTTCCTGCACATATTTACTCCAATGATACCCTGCCTTATAGGGTCTGAACGCAGCACTTAAGGAGGCCTCCAACTGCTGGCTATGGCCTATGGCCTAGACCAATAGTTGACTATAACATTGTCCCTTTATACAGTGATCCATTCAGCCTTCAAGCAACAACCTCATAGTTCCTCCTCATTAGATACTTTTTCCCAGCATATCATACCCAAACATGGCCATGTTGTCACCTTCAGCAACAGCGACTAGGTGACTATGTAAGGCTTCTTTCTAGATAGCAACCAACTGTTAGTATTGCCTATCACCATCCTCCTAAATTTGCAGATCATCCTCTAGCTATGAAACAACAAGTAAGGGCTTCCTAGAATAGTCATCCTCAATTGTAGATTGAGGCCTTTAATGATAGCTTATTTAAGACACCTTATTACAGTGAACAAAGGCCTTTTTATCACCCTTTACTACGTATTAAGGTCACCTCTTCTTGACAATGTTTAGGGCTTATGATTGTGCTTTGAAAAAACAATTAGGGCATCTCCCTTTAGCCCTATGTTTAGATTTATTCATAACTGTTTGAGGACTTCATTATGACAATGTAATTCATCTCCCTTTTTCCTGTGACCAGATCTCCTCACTACACTTCCAGCATATATGACTCTTCTCCCAGAGTCTCCATTATGACAGCGTATTAGAACCTTTAAGGATTGCGTATTAGGAGCTCCATAGACACCAGATCAAGGTTCTCTTCTTGTTGTGTTTGAGGGACTCTTGAGATAGAATATTAGGGTCCCTCCATGACCTGCGGCTAGGGCATTTGGGATAGTATATGAGGGTTTTACCTTAATCTGTGTGAAGGCCTCTTTTACTATAGCTAGGGCTCCCTCTAGGATTCCTTAGATTTGTGTTGAAGCTCCCTTAGGCTAGAGAGCCTTTCCTTGGCTGTGTTGAGGGCTTACACTTCATTGCCCTTCTTGATTGTGGCAAGGGCACGTCCAAGACTTCTCCTTTAGGGTTGCGTAGAAGTCATCTCTTCTAGACCTCCCTTCCACCAAAAAAACCCAAACAAGTGGAGAGTGAGATCACAAGAGATGAGTGTTGAATGACTTGAATATCTCTCCTATTTATACTAAAACATTGAGCACAAGTGGGATTTATTTGGTTGTTGGCTGACCTTGACGAATTGTCCCATAACACTAATAAATTCATATCTCCATGAATACTTATCGGAATTGTATTTTATTTAGATCAATCCTACACCTCTCGATGAGAGGGATCCAAGAAAAATATCAGCTGCCAATAATAAGATGACCCACATGGATTTTTCCCTAGTTGTCAATTTTAACACTCCCTCTCAACTAGGGAGAACTCCATCCGCTGATCCATATGTTTGATTGTACTATCTCTTCCATCAGTGCCTTACACTCCTCTCCTCTTCTATGCTCTGTTGAACTTTACTGAGCTCTGCTATGCTCTGCTCTGCTGAACCATGAAGAAGAAGAATTGATTGAGAATGTCTCATAGTATTCTCTACTGACCCAAAGTCAGTTTCATATGAAGACCACTCTTACTGACCTAAATTCAGTTTCATTGATCCCATATCAATATCACAAGACAGTGTCCCAAACCACTCATATTGATCCCAGATCAGTTTCATTGATCCCAGATCAATGGAGGTCATCCTAGCATAGGGAGTACGGTATATACAACAATGTGTCCATCGATAGTACTACTAATGGTCCCTAACCCCATTTCCCTACTCATTGATCAGATCAAAGGTACTTCCCATGAGTCCCAGACTACATGGGTAGGATGCCTCGACAGGAGAACTAATCATCCTATCCCACAGGAGAACTAATCATATTGGCTTACACGAGAATGAATCATCCTAGCTCATAAGAGAATGAACCATCATGTCCCAAAGTCGCCTCGGGGTATCATAGGGGAAGGCTGAGCTATTCACCCTATACACAGCACACCATTAAGGGGAGGGTTATTCGCCCTATCATCGTGTGTTGCTCCAGTAAGTACCCCAAGCCCCCCAGAGCTCCCAGAGCTCAATGCATGCAACATGCAGGACCCTTATATGAAGGTCTCTCAAAGACTCCAAGTCATTCAGGAAAGTCACATATTTGACCTTTCCCTTGAGCTTTAACAAAATGTCTGCGACCTGTACATCAGTCTCAATGCGATGGAGCCTCCTCACTCAATGACTTACCGTATCCCAGATAAGGTAGTATCTGATGTCTATCTGCTGGAGAAATCATCAAATACGGGATTCCTCAACAATCGAATCCCCCCTGGTTGTCACAGAGGATCACGGTTGTAATATTCATGTGTACAAACAGCTCACTGAAGATCTTCCACAACCAGCCAGCTTCATACGAGATCATACTCATGGCTATGTATTTGGTCTCAGCGGTGCTTCTAGAAACCGACTTCTGCTTCCTTCTCATCCATGATATTGAAGCAGAACCCAAAAAGAACCAGCACTAAGAAGTTCTCTAGTGATCCTCCTCACTGCCAGCCCAGTCAGCATTCAAATAATCATATAGCTTCATATTTCCGGCAGTGTATCTCAATCCATGAGGGATTGTGCCCCGAAGATATCTCAGAAGTTTCTTGGCACCAATCCAATGAGACTCAACCAAATATGAACTCACCATGCTAACTACAAAACATATATCCGGACGAAAGTTTTCCAAGAACATCAATGCAAATGAGTTTATGAAACTCAAAGGCATTTCCCAAATCTAGTCCGACATCACCACCATATAACTTTTGAATGTTAAGACCCTTGAGGTAGTCACGGGCTTGCAGTTTACCATTCCACATCCGAAGTCCAACTCCCTCTTACTTCTGCAAGTGAGAGGGTTTGCACCTGTCAGAAATAGGTTGTTCTTAGAAGGTGCCGGTATGAGAGGTCAATCATCCACAACCTTCAAACAATGGTTTGGATCGGCTTCACTCTTAGTGAATCTCAGCTTCATCGGACAGCTATAAATCCTCTCATACCAAACCTGGTTGATTTGCTTCAAGCCATAACATGAGATTCTCGATCATGAATCTCAAACCTCCTCGAGTTGTTCCAAACCTGTGGACCTGCTACATCAGGCGAATGGTTTCCTTGTAAGATTTTCCTTCGGTACATCTCAAACATGTACCTTCATTCTCCTTTTGAATTCAGGCATCTCTGTCATCATCTGACTCGCATATCTCCAATGCTATGTGTTAACTAACATGGTCCCCAATGGGCTTTCTGCAATTTGATACAAATTTCCAACCCTAAACCCACAAGTAAAAGCATCTTTGAAAATTCTAAGTTCAAACATGTACCTTTCCATCGATGAATGCCACCCTAAAACCTTTGACTTCCATTGCTGAAATGGACACCAGGTTCTTCTTATGATCATGTACATAAAAGATATTTTGTAAATGAATCGAGTTACCCTCATTCAATTGAGGGGTAACACCCTTTCTGGGATAGGTGGCATCATCTCCAAGTATAATCCCACAAATGTTTCCATCTCTACCAAATTAGAGAGAGAGAACCCTTCTATCTGATGGAGTGCCTTGAAGCACTACAATCAATATGCCAGATTCCCAAAGAATATAAAGGAGAGGGCCAATACAAGATAACACTTCTTTATCTTATCAGAAACAACATTTGATTCTTCATACCTGGGGTTCCTTGCTTTCTCTGAAGAGTTGGCCATTTCCTTGATTACTTGTCATTCCTCTAATCATTGAAGATGTCCCTGGAATGATTGTTATCATCGTCAAATGATGTGTCCCTGCCAGCCGGAAACTCCTTCGCATAATGGCCGAATAAGTCATCTACTTTTCCTTCCACCCTTAGATCCGGATTTCCCGATGAAGTGATCTTTAGGTAGGCCATCATAAGGTTTCGTTGCACCATTCTGATAATATTCTCTACTTCGACTTCACCCTTGGTGAATTAGAAGAGGGATGAGGAATCCATTGATCCTTTTGTCCTTTCCCAACTGTCTTCGATGGTTGCTCTTTCACTCTTGCTTAGGCATTGTCTTCACCTCACCTCTGATACCATGTTAAGTTTAGGTATGTTCTATGCTTAGAGAAATTTATTTCAATTTTCATGGTTAGCTCAATATCTTTTCCAGATTAGCAATCACATCAGCGTTAAAGTAAAATGTAGATAGAACATAAACATAAATCACAGAAGACAAGCCTAGAAAAGATGTGGTGCTAGCCAGGGACAAACCACAATGTGGGGAAACCCATGATCAATTCTTTTTATATGTTCTTCAATAGTTCAGCAGAGAGAGATATTACATATACATCAGAAGTCAACACTTTGACCTGACAAGATAAGAGATCAGACATCAGATATCTTCACCATGAAGATAACACAATGCAGTAGATAATAGGCCTTAGAGTAGCTCAACCAATTTCTCAGAATACTGAAGCTTTCCTTCTATAACGCTCTTCCTCCTTTGTTGCTTTATTGATCATGTCAAGTCTACCCATCTAGAAACTTGTGTAAGCTAAAAGGACTGAAGCATTTCATAACAGACCTAGACAATGAATAGAGCACAAACACTGTGAGCTACAACATTCTAAAGCAACCCCACAATCCAACTATTGATTGCATCTTGCCTGCATATATTTACTCTAATGATACCTTGCCTTATAGGGTTTGAACGCAACACTTAAGGAGGCCTCCAACTGCTGGCTATGGCCTGTGGCCTAGCCCAGCAGTTGACTGTAACCTTGTCCATTCATATAGTGATCCAATCAGCCTTCAAGCAGCAGCCTCATAGTTCCTCCTCATTGGATACTTTTACCTAGCATAGCATACCCAAACATGGCCCTGTTGTCACCTTCAACAATAGTAGCTAGGTGACTATGTAAGGCTTCTTTTTGGATAGCAACCAACTATTAGTATTGCCTATGACCATCCTCCTAAAGTTGTGGATCATCCTCTAGTTATGAAACAGCAAGTAAGGGCTTCCTAGAACAGACATCCTCAATTGCAGATTGAGGCCTTTAATGATAGCAGCTTTAAGACACCTTATTACAACGCACAAGGGCTTCTTTGTCACCCTTCACTGCGTATTAAGGTCACCTCTTCTTGACATCGTTTAGGGCTTAGGACTGTGCTTTGAAATAGCAGTTAGGGCATCTCCCTTTAGCCCTACGTTTAGATTTCTTCCTAACTATTTGAGGGCTTCATTATGACAACATAATTCATCTCCCTTTTACCTGCAGCCAGATCCCCTCACTATACTTCTAGCATATAAGACTCTTCTCCTAGAGTCTCCATTATGACAGCATATTAGAACCTTTAAGGATTATGCATTAGGAGCTCCATAGACACCAGATCAAGGTTCTCTTCTTGTTGTGTTTGAGGGTCTCTTGAGACAGTAGATTAGGGTCCCTTCATGACCTGCGACTAGGGCATTTGGGACAGCATATGAGGGCTTTACCTTTAGCCGTGTGAAGGCCTCTTTTACTACGGCTAGGGCTCCCTCTAGGATTCCTTAGATTTGCATTGAATCTCCCTTAGGCTAAAGAGCCTTTCCTTGTCTACGTAGAGGGCTTACACTTCAATTCCCTTCTTGACTATGGCTAGGGCACGTCCAAGACTTCTCCTTTAGGGCTGTGTAGAAGTCATCTCCTCTAGACCTCCCCTTCCACCAAAAAAAAACCCAAACAAGTGGAGAGTGAGATCACAAGAGATGAGTGTTGAATGAATTGAAGACCTCTCCTATTTATACTAAAATGTTGAGCATGAGTGGGGTTTATTTGGTTGATGTCTGACCTTGACGAATTGTCCCATAACACTAATAAATTCATATCTCCATGAATACTTATCAGAATCGGATGATCTTTAGATCAATCCTACACCTCTCGATGAGAGGGATCCAAGAAAAATATCAGTTACCATTAATAAGATGAACCACGTGGAGTTTGGCCCTAGTTGCCAATTTTAACATCACTCGATTATTCCACTTGGACCCCCAACATTGTTTCCTTTCAGCTTCCTAATTTCCAACACAGTTTCCTATTTTGGTAGATTTTTATTTTTGGTAGTTTTTCGGGTCCTGAACTTCCGGAGCCGTTTTGAGGCCCTAGATGGCATTTTTTTGGGAAATAGACATTCTAGTCAAAATTCATTGTCTTCAGATAGACCTTTCAAATGGGATATTGTTCATGCCAAAATAAGATCATATGCCAAAATTACAACCCTAAGAATTTGATGTTCCAACTAACCCTCGCGGGGCCCACAAGATTTTGGTGTTGCATCTCCTAAGGTTAGGTTTTTGGATATTTATAGTTTTCCATTATTTATTGATGATAAAAAGGCCTAATAACCTCATTGTAACTTAGTTCATAAGGCATGTTGTCGTCACATCTCTTCTCATAAATAAGCTACCATCTCCCGAGTTAGTTTGTTTCCTTTCTCAATCTAAACAATTTTCAACAGTGGTTATTTATTAATTAAAGTTATGTTTTGCAGTACCTTTTTTTTCTTAATTTGTATTCCATTTTCAATAGATTCATATAGCTCTCTTTTACAAAATAAAAATTGGTACATTTTCACTTTGATTACATGTTTTATGCTACGAATTTGAAAAAATCTTTTTAGGTCAATGTTTTGCATTATTTTCTCTCACATAAAGATTTGACGAATAATGGCAAGGACTAAAAAACCTAGCTACATTAAAGAAATGAAGATACATAAATCTTGAATTAAAACTCTCAACAAATTCTTAGACATAATTTTTTGTAATATGCAACTCGCGAGTGAGCCATCAATGCAAGTTGTTATTAGTTGTGATGTTTTTTCATCATGGATTGGAATATACAACAAATCATGTCTATGGATAGTCCCCTCTTTGTCAACATTTTTAAGGAAACCATATTTAGAGTTTTCAAACAATTAATAAGATGTACAACACCTTCCATAAAAGAACCCAACTTGTAGAAATATTTTTAAAGAGTATTTTTTTGGGCTAACCCATGGGGATTTTAACCAATGACCTATCACAAAGATTTCCTTAACAATGCACCCATTCACCATCAAACCAAAGCCCCATGAGCATTTTCTAAGATTATTTAATGCATGGTCAATATTTTTTGGTGTAATGTGACATCCACGTTATCTTCTTAGAATTTTTTGTTTATATTGTTCAACTTCTTTAGAACATCAACAAACATATTTAGACAAAATTGAAATGAAAAAAAACATTGCCTTATTATACCATGAGTTCTTTCTTTCTTTCTTCCACAAACTCAAAATAGCAAGCATAAATGTAACAAGACTTTCAACCACTTGACCTCCAAGTAGTCATCTAATCCCATCGGTTTGAAGAATTTGTAAGGATTCTAATTCCATTATCTTTAGTAAAGTAATAGGCTCATTATTATTATTTTTTCCAAATTTCTAACCCATGAGTATACTTTATTTGTTATTTTCTCAACATATTAAAATTTTGATATATTTTTCAAAGCATTTGATGTTGTGAGTGCTTCATGATATGTAATGCATAAGATTAATTAGATTATTTGTTAGCAATGTGACACATTTTCACACCCATCCATAGGTGAAGCACCGTCAATAAAAACTCCTAAAAATTTCCTTTTTTCAATTGCATTGTTTCATTTAAACTACTAAAAATTTCCTTTTTTCGATTGCATTGTTTCATTTAAATTAATAATAATTTAGATTAATAATAATATGATATATAGTTTTTTTCATTTTTCATTAAGAACACTAACCATTTTCCTAAATTGTGAGATTGAATTTGATCAACACCTTTTAAGTCTATACATGTAAAATACAAAAGCAAGGAATTGTTACAAACCATTATCCATACTTTCAATTAACATTATATAGAAAAAAATAACTTTTTAACATTATATAAAAAACTCTCAAACTAGATTTTTTAAATCTTTTGATCGATATTTGATAGGCATTTTGTTGGTTATACTTTCTCATGCAAAAATAAAAATATAAAAATCACATTGCTATAGCACACCTTATTCAAAAGAACTATTATTCTTCTTTACCTTTCCACTTATTACATAAACTTGATATGCATTTTTAAAACCAAAAAGATTCTCTCTTATGAGTCCCACTTTAAAGTAAATATTTTAAGTTTAAATTTACTTATAAAAGAGCATATTTATGTCTCAAAAATGGAAAATATAAAAGCAAGGATAACTTGCAGAATGCTTTAAATGATTTTTTTGGGTATAGTGATGTAGATTCCTCAATATTTTAAGTTAAAATTTACTTATAAAAGAGCATATTTATGTCTCAAAAATGGAAAATATAAAAGCAAGGATAGCTTGCAGAGTACTTTAAATGATTTTTTTTTTTTTGTGTATAATGATGTAGATTCCTCCCTTGGATTGATTTTTAATTAGGTAAAGATTGGTTTTTTAATTTTTTTAATGAGTGATAAAAAATACTGTGATAATTAATCGGTTGCATATGTAATGAGTAAATTTAGTTGGTTTTTTAATTTTTTCCATGAGTGATAAAAAATATTGTGATAATTAATTGGTTGTATATGTAATGAGTAAATTTAGTTATGGATGGAGTGGAATTAAAGCATCATATTTGGTCAATAATGTTGTTTAATTTATTTTTAGTTTTGATTGGTAGGGACTTGGTTTGTCAAAGGAGGAAGATTAATCAAATAACTAATTGTTTATCTATCATCTTTTTGTAAGGTTGATCTGTCAATTGTTGTGGATATTCCACTAGACAATTCGTCACAAAAGATTTGATAAAATTATGCTTAAAATCTAAAATCTAAACTACGAGTGTTTATTTCTCTTTAGATTTATGGATCTGCAAATTAATGTTTATTGTGTGTGCATGCAAATTATAATCATGCATACCCCGGATGCGGGTGACTGACGCAGCATTCAACATGATAGGACTGGGATGGGCGAGGCAGCTCAACACCTGCCCATCCAGTACGAGGTGTTAAATACAGGTGAAGGGAAGAGCGCTTGGCATGCGAGTCATTACACTCCCCCATCAAGTGGTTCGGACTCATTCTTTCTGTCCTCTGCAATGGATCCTCCCTCCGCACACTGCTACCTACAAGAGATGACGACGATCATCAATGCAGTAGTTATGAATGTGGTTTTTCAAGAAAGGTCTGGCAAGCTTAAGGAATGGCACTGCCCTGTGTTTGCGTTGAAGCATTGCGAGTTGTTTCTTTGGGCTCATCCCCTCGCCTCTGTTCAGATTCCGGTTCTCTCTGTAGTTCTTTGCCTTTGACGAGGAAGTTGTGTTCAGCCTTCCAAGGGCAGCTCTGTCAGCTCATCTCTTTCCATTGGGGGGTTTTGGGTTTCAGTCTGGAGGTTCTCGTGTTGGTTTATCATCTCTTGGTCTCAGCTCTGGCTTTTGGCTATGGTAGGTGGCTTCAAAGCAATTCCTTCACAGCATTCGGCCCCCTGTTCAATCGTTTTGTCTTCTGCCTGGTCTTTGAGTTAGGAGGGTGGAAGACTAGTCTGGGCAATTCAAAGGTGGCTCGCAGGCTCCCGTTTGCGCCTAGCATTCGAGGGCTCTCTCCCGGGTCTCCACGTCTTTGTTGTTCCACTCAACACTGGCTTAATCTCGGGTCCATTGCTGAGCCTGTCTGCAACCTTTCTTTCACCCTTTCTTCAATGGTTCGTCTTCGTCAGGGAATGGGGTGTCGTAGAGGCCAACCCCGGCGCTCTCCGACTGGCTCTACTTCGGATTCGCCTGCCCCCACCAGTGAATTGTTCACTGGTCGTTATCCTGGCACTCGTAGCGGGCGCGGGTGGCGTAACGCCTCTAGTCAATTCTGTGGGCCTCCCTCCTCGACAGGCTCTGCCATTTTCTCTTTCAACAACTCCCTGCACCAGCCTCAGATAACCACCCACATATCTGTGGTCTTCTATGAGACAACTTAGATGGAGGGCTCAGATTCTCATATGAGAGGCTCGGGGGCAGTCGTTGGTCCTTCTCCTGCGATTCAGCTTGGAATTGGAATGGCGCCTCAGCATGTTCAGGTCGCCCCAAGTTGCAACACTCAGGATACGGAGATGTTGCCAGTAGATCCCGGACCTTCTGATCAGATTGTCGCTCCTGCTGCAGTGAGCCAGATTTCGGTTGGTGCCGAATTGTGGAAGAACCACCTGTTGGTTAGCATGCTCTCGCCGACGTTGGTCTGTCTTTTTTTGGCTATGTTTTGGCTTACTTCGGGCAAGTTTACTATGGTAACTAGGCTGTGGACTTCCTCTGTTTTTTGTTATATGGGTATCTATGAAGTGGGTTCTGCACTTGGCTTCCTTACTTGTTTTCTCTTGGAAATGATGTCTCTTATCAGAGCAGTGTACTGACTTCGGTCATTATGTAAATATTTTTCCTCTTTTTTAATAGAATTAATCTTACTCAGGAAAAAATAAATAAATAAAAAATAAAATAAAATAAAAAATAAAAAAGAAAAAAGAAAATAAAATAAATTACAATCATGCATAAAATAGAAAACAATGAAATAAAACTCACAAACCACAAATTAACACAAGATATAACCTGGGAAACCCTTTTGGGAGAAAACTAAAATGGAAGGTAAGGTTTCTATGTTATATTTCTCTGAATGGAAAATGGATGCAAGTACAAAGAAGTGTCGCGTGTGGGTTGTTACAGTGCACAAATTCTCTTAGTTTTCTCTCTCCTTATCCTCTTTTGGCTACTTTGCCTATGGAACAAAATGCCTTTGAATAGAATGGAACCACTTTTCCTCCTAGTGGAATAGTAATAATTCAACCCAGTTACCTAATAGTGGTTAGGTTTGAATCCCTCAACTCTTCACTAGAGTTACAATATGGACTCTTCTAGAGACTTCTTCATCATGATCATGTGGCTAACCCATTTTCCATTAATAATGGGGACTAGTGTGGCATCCTCTTAAATTATGGTGATCAAAATAGGAAGGTCAACTTTCGAGTGGCATAACTTTTGAATATAGACTTTGATTGACAGAGTTCTTGCATTGTTGGAAAGGTCTATGTGTGTAGAATAGCACAAAAGGTTGTCATGCTAAAGTGGCAAGGCTTTCCACTCTTTTCCACACTTAAAGCATTGATATGGATGAAAAACAATATAATGATGCAATCTGAATCACAACTCCCCATTTTGGGAGGCTTTTGGTCCCAAAAATATTCTACTGAATGAGATGAGGAATTTTTTCTTCCACCTTCTCTTGGGTGTACCATCTAAACTTGCCTAGAAGTTGTACTTTCAACCCAATCAACCAAATGTCACGCTTTGCCTATCATTTAGGTATAGATATATTCTACAAAGTTGTATACTTTGTCAATACCTCATGAGCATTTGGTGTCAAATCCTCGACCAAAGGTAGGACCTATTCCTCTTCCTAATCTAGCATCGAAGGCTCGTAGAGTTTCATATTCTTTACATTCACCACTAACATAGTAGAGCCTTTAATTTCTTACCAAGAACTTGTAGCCTCTCCTTTCTCAATTGTAATCATACTTTGTCTCCCATCTTGAAAAACTTCTCTATTTTATGCAGGAAATGCTTGACCTTATATTTTTCCTATGACTTCTGCAATGTCTCTTATACTTATATAAAGATTTTCCTCCCTCACTCCTCCTTGATGTCCATATGCAATATCCAAAGGTGAAGGTGGAAAATATCCAAAACAAGCTTCAAAATGGGGACTTACCAGTAGAAGTGTTGATAGTTCCATTATAAGATGTTGTATATATACAAGGTTTTCATCCAATTTCTTTGGATGCTTCTAATCTTTACTTCATGTCCATATTCTCCCATAATGTAGTACAAAATGCATTGAGAAATCTTGTGTCCTTGTATGAAATGATTCTCTTTTATGTCAAAGTACATACCAAACTTGTTGTTTAGTCAATTTAACGTCTTAAATTTCTCTACATAAATTATCAATCCAGGTATCGTAAACTGATGAAGTGTGGTGCACCATATGTGCTTAGTTAACCTTTTTCTTACTCCATTGTTTTATAGATTTTATTTTGTTTTGGGGTTTTGTTTTTGTTGATCTCCTAAAGTGTCTAATGCAGATGGAAATCCTATTCTAAGGTCTTAAGAATAAGTACTTTTAAAGGTCAAGTATGGATGTAGATTTCAAGACAAGGTTTGTCCCTAATGGTAACTTCCAAAACTTAGCAATTCAAAAGATCTCAAAACATGTTATTGATGGAATTAGTACTTAAACAAAAGTGTAAATATGCAGCTACTTTAAATCAAACAAAAGATGAAATATTGATCATGAAATCACTGTCTCTGCTGCTTGTCTAAATATGGAAATAAAAGTTAAGCTATTGCACTCAAAGAAATCAAAAAAATTGCAAGTAAAGTAAAGCTAAAATCAAATTACATCAACTCATATTTTGACCCCTCGCCATTAGTCTCGCTATGGCTTTCAGAGGTAATCATAAACAACTTGAGCAATCTGATATCTATTTGTAGAAAAGTAAAACTAATATCAAATTACACACTCATATTTCAATCCCTCACCATTAGTCTCGCTATGGCTTTCGGAGGTAATCGTCAATGAAATGAGCAATCCAATATCTAATTGCGGAAAAGTAAACTAAAATCAAATCACAACATTCATAATTCGATACCTCGCCAGTTAATCTCGCTATGGCTTTTGGAGGTAACCGTCAATGACATGAGTGAGTTGATTTCTAAACTAACTTAACAAAGCAAATGAACAAGACTGAAATCAAAGCATAACTGAAATTGAAAAGCTAAAAAAAACAAGGTCAGCAGAGAGGAAAATCTCATGTCACTATTTGATGCAAAAACATGTAAAGAAAAACTAATCTACAATCAACCGGTTGAACACACTTACATGAATTAAAATTTCATGAATGAAATATCTAATCTATCAAACTTGAAAGCAATCAAATGACATAATGAAATCAAAGCAAAATTACAAAATGAAATATGCTCTACCTTACATTCTAATGTGCTCCATGACATCTACTTCACATCTCCTTCCATGTTGAGAACATCAAAGCTTCATTCAAATTCTTAAAAATCACAAAGTACAACAAAGCTCTCTAAAGCTTTCAAAAGCCATCAAGGAAGAACTACAAACTCCAAGCTAAAGAACTAAAAGCTAAGCCAAGCTAAGACTTAAGAACTAACAAATGAAGGAGAGAGATCTCCTATTTATACAAAAAAGATGAGAAGCCATCTCATTAATGAGAGTCCATGAATCTCTCCCTCTACCTCTAGAGTCCTAATCAAAATAGGAACTGATAAGACACTTGTCTTCTTAGAGTTACAATACAATTAGGAGATGTGACACATATCCTCATGATCCCATGATTCTTTCCGCTCAAATTCGAATTTGGCCATAGAGTGCCACATAAGGGTCTTCTAGAAGCCTCCTTTCAACCTACACA
Source organism: Pinus taeda (assembly GCA_000404065.3). Lineage (NCBI taxonomy): Eukaryota > Viridiplantae > Streptophyta > Pinopsida > Pinales > Pinaceae > Pinus > Pinus taeda. Next base: position 64,452 of record APFE031145835.1, read on the forward strand.
TGTCAACAATCTCAACCCATTTGTTAGGTATAAGCATATGCACATTATTTTCTAATTTTTAACCACAAATTCACTTAAAAGGCTTAGAATTAATAAAGTTTGGAAAAACATAAATGTGGCCCAATGATAATGAAAGTGGAATGAATGTGGTGAAATAGTAGTGATAGAGGTGAAATGGAGGTGATATAATGGACATAATAGTGAAAGTGTAATGGAAATGAATGACATTTTCAAGACTGAACACTTGTCCAAAGAAAAAATTTGTTGCTTCTTTCTCATTGCTGAGTTTTTTATACGGCATTGAAATGCACATATTATTGAAAAATCAACCACCACGAACAAGTAGTCATGTCCCTTCCTAGTTATTGGTAATCCTTCCACAAATTCCATGGAAATGCTTTCCTAGGGATGAGTGGGTATAGGTAAGGGATGATGTAGACAATGTTTCCTATTACTAGGCTTGTTGGCCAACAAAGCTTGTATTATCTTATGAACCTAGCTACATATTCTTACACCTTGGGCCAATACACATACCTTTGCAACTTGGTCATTGTCTTTCATATATCAAAGTGCCTTGTGACCATGGATGTGTGAGCCTTTCTGATTAGCAAAAATCACTCACCTTTATGAACACATAACTTATCTAACTTGTAGAGTAACCCATTCTGGAGATGGTAGTCAATTGTATTGTCACCATCTGGCACATGAATCTGGCACTACAACTGTTAAAACACCTCCATAAAGTCCTCATCCTTTGTGTTTTCCACTATGTATGCGTCATGGGTTAAAGTCTCCATGTCCATAAGAGTTCCCAAAGTTTTGATCTTTGATTTGGGTGGCCTTGAAAGCATGTTGACCAAATTGTTGGTGTTGTCCTTCTTATACCTAATCACTAAATGAAACTCTTGTAAAAAAACCCATCCACTTGTAGTTCGTGGCCTATTGTAGCTTACTTTGGACCTATAGGTATTGTAGTGGTTAGTGATAAGTGTGGATTACTATCTCCTCTCCCATCATATAGTGTTCCACTTCTTCACATATTGCACCATGTCATGGATCCCCTTTTCGTAGGTAGGGTAGTTGAGAACTACCCCATGAAATACTTCAAAATGGTAGCATGCAAGCCTTTCTCCCTGCATCAGGACCACTCCTATAGCATACCCACTAGCAGTTGTCTCCACTTGGAAGGGTTGTTGCAAGTTTAATAACTTTAGAACTAGTACTTAACTAATATTTTTCTTTAACTTCTCAAAGGCCCTCTGTTGACCATTTCCCCAATAGAAACTCTTTCTACTTGCTACTATGGCATGGAGTGGTGTTACTACAACTAAAAAAGAGGTTATGAATTTCCTTAGGCATTGTGTCGTAACACCTCCCACCCCCTTAAGTCATCTCGGGTAGTGGGAGTGTTACTCATTTAACCCGATCTGCAAGTTATATTATTACCGTGGGGTTATAACAACATTTTTTTCTCAAAGAATTAAAATTTTAAAACTAATTCCACCATCTCATTTAGCTTGTTAAGAGTTTTCCAATCATAAAAAAAATTATCTCAATTTGTGTCATGGGTAAAAAGTTATGCCCCTTCGGACTTTAGTCCGTTAAGAAGCCACATCAGCAAGGGGATTCTATGCGGAATCCATGTGGCCACCACCTAGCCCACATGGTGCCACACCAGCACCACGTGGTATCGGATCAGGTCTATCGACACCACCCATTCCATGAAATGTTCTATTAACAAATCTCCCAATATCGATATTAATCTAATCACTTGAGATTAGACTAATTGCAGTTATTAATTTAATTAATTATTATTAGCGCTCAAGGTTAATAAAGTTATTTTTTGAGAAACTAATTTAATTCTAATTTTAAGACTTTCTCCCAATTTGACACCATACTAGTATCAGTACACACTTTTAGTTCCCCCGTCATTGTGGTTCTTGATACTACCATTCCTCCAGTCCCACATTCCTTTGTGTCACTCCACTCTGTGTCATGTTCCCCGAGGTCACTTCCCTCGGTACCTTGTTTCCCAAGATCACCTCCTTGGTACCATGATCCCCGGGACTACATATCCCAATATTGTATCTCCTCGGGCCAGTACTACATATGCCTAGGCTAGTATTGTACCTCCTTAAGATCTCTGCCATGGGTGTCGTTTTCCTCAGGATCATCTCCTCAGTATTGTTTCCTATATTAATACGTTCCTTGGGTTGATAAGTTTAAAACCTTAATTAAATGTTGGTTAAACATTGTCTAAATGTCTTTATTAAAAGGATTATTAAATGATCCCAAGCATACCATTTGACATATTCTTACGTAGAAACATGTCATCTCAAGGACTCTAGTCATTTTATCAATTCAAGGAACTTTTAATAAATCATTATTGATTCCATTGTGTGGTTTGCAATATGGTTAAACTCATTTAGACGGCTTTGATTATCAATTCACCCAACATGAACACACAAGTTCTCATAACTAAACAAGAAGAGTTGTAGTTTATCTATCTTACATTTCTAATCCTCTAAACAAACTAAGCTACCATCTTCAGAGACCATTGCTTTAAAACAAGAGAGGATAAACACATAGTTCTTCATATCAATCATGAACTAAACATTGAACAGCATAGTCCATACATTCATTAAAATCATAGACAGACACGAGATCTCATACCAATCATAAGCATAGCATTGAACATCATAGTTAATAGTTTAGAAATACACATGTAATATACATATATGAGTGTTTAAAATTGGTTGGAAATTGAAGGAGGGACTTCCACTTGACCTAACCATAGGGTAATTACACTAAAAAATTCTTGAAACTGACCACCCTCGAGCTGGATCCAATGTCTGAGGAATGCATGCTTAGGAAATTCACACCAAAAGCTTGGTTAAACACTCAAAAGATGGATCCCATTGTCCAAGCAGTTTATCAATTGTCCTCTAATAGCAATCACCAAGGTGGGTTATCAATTGTTCCTACAACAAGAACCACAGTGGTATATCAATTGTTTCCTAGCAGTAAGCACCATAGTGACTCACTCTTTTCTCTAAGTTCATTCACATGGATTCACCAAAGGTTCAGATGGGGTATTTCTCAGTATCAAAATTTTGAATTTGTTGACCATGTGGTTTATCAACTACTCAGAAAGCACCAAAATGACCCAAAATTCCTTGTCCAAGTGGTTTATCAATGATACAGAAAGAACCATAGTGATTTAGTCATCCATTGATCCTCCCACTAATCACACAAACTTAGAAAAACACATTCTAGTGGCCTCACATAGTTCATAGGGAATTAACCCAAATTAATAAGTGTTTAACTCATGCATAGAGCTCTTTAGACAAATTTAGATGCCTCTTTATCTTAAACTACCAATTACCAATGACTTACACACACTCCTATGGTCATCAATGATGTCCAACCCCATGAGAGAAAGAGATATTTCAGAGACCAGAAAAACCAACCAACAACCCTAAGAGAGCATGCCCCCTTTAGTTGTGCACTCATATGAATTTTCTCAGTGATTTGTCATGTATTTGAGAGGCCACAAGAATGTATCCTCAATGTAAAAGGGACAAGGGCACCATCCTCTACCCAATTTCCTCAATTATTTCATATAATTCGATTTTCAGCAAGTAGCTCTCCCCTAATCATCATAACTCAACTATCGGGAAGTGGCTCGATTACATCTACAAATGGATGGATCATAGACTTCAAGTATAGCATGCGATATTGGTTTTGTGGCCTTTCAAGTAAGCTCCATTAAACATTGGTATTCCTAATGTAACAACCCTGGTGAAAATTCCATGTAAAAATATATAAATACCACGGATGATGGGACACGTATTCCAAGCTGAATGGTGGGCTAGAAATCCTAGTGTGTGTTCATTTGGTTGTTTATGGCTAAGGAAAATGGCAAAGGCAATGGCTAAGGCATTAAAGAGGCAAAATGGTATTTTGGCACATTTATTTATGAAAATAATGGAAATTGGGAGAAAAGGAAGGTGAAAGGTCACATGTTGCATATGAGGAGGAAATTGGAGGAAAATGAAGAAAATAGAGGCCTTATTAATAAAAAGGATTTTGAGGATCAGTGGGCAAGCTTCTTCCTTTGACTGTGAATCTTTTTGTCAGTTTAGCTTTGGAGCTCTCTCATTATTCTCTCTCTCTCATACTCTTGGACACTTAGAATTTTCTTGGAGCACTTTGGCATTGGAGCAAGAAAGGAAAAGAAGGCAAGAGGAATCAAAGATCAAGCAGGGAAAGGCAGGATCAAGCAGCTACAGCAGGCTTCATTGCAAGTATCAACTTCCATGTATATTTTCCTTGTTAGATTTGGCATGCATGGGATTGCATGTGTTCCTTTTCTACCATGGAATGGGTCTTTTCAGGTGTGCCAATATTTTCAGCCTAGCCTTGCCATTTCTTGATAGCTTTGATGAGATGGGTTCTCTCATGCGATTTGTGGGGGATGGATGGATTGGATTCAAAGTTGAGTGGGGTGGATCTCCGAATTGAAAAACACAGGGTGGTAGTGGTCCATAAACTGAAATGAGGATGCATGAAGCCACTGGACTATTAACCCCTGAACCAGACTATGGGTTGCGGTAAAGCCAGATTGTGTGCCTCGGTGGGCCTAGGAATTCTTGTTGGTGAATGGTGGGATATACAGTAACGCCAAGAGGTGGATTTTCTCTCCGTTGGGCCTAGTGATTCCAGGATGGAATGCTTGGTAAATCCTGGAGAGTATGTCTCGGTGTAGGGCCTGGTGATCCCTAGATCAAATTGTGGATGCATGGTAAAGCCTGAGAGACTAAGATGCACTCAAATTCCTCACGGTGTAGGCGGAGAACTCCGGTGGCATCCACATTGATTGGTGTTTTTGATGTGTTCTATGAGTCCCACATTCATGCTTGGAATATGGCACGGGGGTGATTGGCTAAGCCAATCTATGGCGGGGTGGAATGTGGTAGTCCCACCACCAGTTGGTTCATTGCATTTATAAATGAAAAAATCATTCCCTTGATTTTCATGTGCAAATGTACTGATGTATATATGGATTTTTATGGCTGATGTGTTTACTGTATTTATGTTCCTATTATGCTTTTTATAAGGAAATTTACCCCCAGAGGGTGTTATAGAGTGGTATCAGAGCATGGTTCAAACACTTGGACTAGATGGGCTCTATCATAGGTGAAATGAAGAACAAAGGTTTAAATTTTAGACCTTTCTTTCATATCTATTACAACTTTCTTCTGTGGCATATTAGAAGTTGAAAATTTGTCCATATTGAAGGTAAATCCCACTGATAGTATGGTCAGAATTTCAGATATTGGTTCACAATACTTTAGGAAATATGATCTAAGGAAGATGACCTTCCCAGAGGCACCTTTATACAGCTCATGCTGGAATTTCTGAAATAACTCATCTTCTGTAGGCTTTGAGAAGCTAAAAAATTGTCCACATTGACGAAACATACCAGTGATTATGTGGTAGAAATTTCATATATTTGGTCTCACTATTTTAGGAGATATGAGTAGAGGGAGTTGAGCCTTCTGAATGCTCCTAAAATCAGGCCTCAAATAGGCCACGCTAACATTTTTCTTATAACTTTTCTTCTAGGCACTCCCAGGAGCTGAAATTTTTTCTACAATGAGGGGAAATCCCACTGATATTGTGATAAAGATTTAAGACATTTATTAGATACATTTTAGGGTATATGACTAGTGGAAGTCGAGCTTTTTGGATACTCCCATAATTGTGCACCAAATAGGATTGTGTTGGTATTTTTGTTAAAACTTTTCATCTATGAAATCTCAGAATTTGAAAGTTGAACCATAGTGAGGGAAAATACCACTGATCATATGGTTCCGTTTCCATAACTTGTACTACTAGATTCTAGGATATATGCATTGCATCATTCACTATAATAGTTTGCATGCAAAGTGTTTGATGAAATGCTTAAATGGTTCAATGATTAATTACATACAAATTGTTTTATAAAATTCCCAATGAGTATGTTGTTTGTGGTTGGGGATAGTATTGATGTGTAATAGTATTCTTGTAGTTGATATATTCTTACATGTATGAAAATAGTTTGCTATATTAGTTTGCATGTAAAGTGTTTGAAGAAATGCTTACATGCAAATGTAATAGTATAGTAGTTGTTTGAAGAAAATGTAAAAGTATGGTAATTGTTTGAAGGAAATGTTGTTTTTTTGGATGGGGTACTATTGTAGTATGACAATATTTGCATCTATTCATATTTGCATGCAAAGACTTTGAAGAGTTGCATGTAAGGAATTTGAAAGGTTACATGCAAGGAATTTGAAAAGTTGCATGTAAGGAAATGGAAAAGTTACATGTGTTTAGTTAATATGTTACAAGTGGAATAAGTGCAATGTTTTGACTTAATCTCATACAAAATTTATGAGAAATAAAAATAAATTTATTTCTAAAGTGTGGTTAAATCTAGTAGAGCTTTGGAGATTCCATTTCTATAATTGGACATTGGAGATCGGGCCACTATAGTAGCTTCCTCCTTCTACCTTAGTGTGGACCATGGATAGTAAGGGGATATGCTTATGCATTGTTTGAATGCTTGATTAAATGCATGATATGTGTTTGTGCTTATAAAATTGTATGAAGGAATTCTCTTGTTTTAATATGGTTGTACTAACACAATATGTGTTGAGACAATTGATATGCACTTGCGTGCAAGTGGGTGCTAGTTTTAGTATTATGACTATGATTGTGAGTTGATTGTCAACTATGACATGGTTGTTAATATTAGTGAAAGCTGATTTCAATTTAATAGACACGATGTCTTGATTTTTGGAACATGTGACTGACTGTGTATGGATTATATGTCGCTTACATGTTGATTTCATGATACCTACTTACATCCTTGTATGTTAGGTTACATTCTTGAATATTTTCAATTACATGTATCAGTCTTGTAGGTTGATTACAAGATTTGATCGCTTATGTTTGACTACATGCGTTTATGCATAGGTGTTGTTGATTTGACATTTCTTATGCATATTGTTGGTTGCATGTGGCAATGTGTACAATGGAGTAATGGTTGTTGTCATGCATGAGGTCATGGTTTATGTAGTTGATATGGTCATGCATTGATGACTGGACTCTAGCTAGAATGACGTGTGTATGTTTTGGTACTCATTTGTTATATGTTTATATACAATTTTTATGCATGTATGGTCTTGGTTATAATTTGAATATTAGGTCAAACATGCCTTGTGAAGTCATTGTATTCAATTTCAGTCATCATGGTGCTATTGGCTGTTATAATGCTAATGTGCTGGCTGAGATAGAGCAGGGGATGCAAATCATCATAATGAGGTTGCAACATTAGAATTTTGGGTAAGAGAAGATCATCATACAGGTATTGTATGTTCAGCATGCAAGTATGTAAGTTAATGATTTTTATATGCATTAGGTTTATATACATTAGGTTTATGTACATGTCTTTTGATGTTATGGTTACATGCATGATAGATGTTAGTTGATTAGTGTAGTTATATGCACATGGGTTGGATAGTCAAGAATGATAGTAGCTTGTGGTTGTATGCATTGCTTCTATTGTTTATGTTAAATAAATTTGATGATTAGGTTGTATGTTGTTGATGAGCATGGATATCATTATTTATGTTTGAATTGATATGTTGTGAAGTTATATCGTGCTAACTAGCTTGATTGTGTAGACAAGATAGCCTCCCCTGAGATACATTAAGGTACGAGCTTGATTATTCCATACATGTGGCGCTTGACTATTTGATTAGGTCATCTAGTTAATTTAGTTAACATGGTATGTTTGCAAGTGGTCGAATGATTGATGAATTGCTTAATATGAGTATGTGTTCAAATGATTTTGTTTTAAGATGATTTTACTAACATATATGTGTTGAGACAGTTGATATGTACTTGAATGTAGTTGATAGTTGTAGCGTTATGTCTAATGACTATGAGTTGACTATGGATTATGACATGATTGTTTGTAAAATTTGATTTCAAATTGATAAATATGATTGTCTTGATATTTGGAACATATGGTTTACATGTATGGGAAGTTGCAGGAAACATGCTTGGTATTGGCATGAAAAGATAACAGTTGATGTGTTTACATAACTAATAGTTGGGTGATGTGACAACACATAGTAAGTCTCAATTGCCACAAGAAAAAGATCAAAGAAAGAAATTAGAAATAATTCCTTTGGATATGATTGGAAACCCTATTTCCAAATAAATGGGTGTCTCGCATACAAGAAGCCTTCTCAACCTTGATTTTGTTTGACATTATGTGGATATGTGTTATAGTGATGAACATGTACTTGACAGGTATATTAGACAGCCTTTAGTTACAAGCCGATCTATCAAAGGATTGGAGTCCCTTGAGAGATGGCATGGATGTGTTCAACTGCAAGAAACGTGCTTCGCACAGCAAGATGAGGTAACTAGTGTATTGTTATGTTTACTTAAACATTGACATTTATGTGTTTATGGCAGTATGATGCAGGGAGTTGCATGACAAGAGAGACTGCCATGAAATCCTGAAGGATGCTCTGGTTGAGTTTCCTTGGGAACCACATGGATTGAGTCATGGTGTCTATTGTTAATCTTTTTCTTTTGGTATTTTATGATTGTTGCACTTGATTTGAAATTTTGATTGTGTCTAGTGCATAGCTATGCCACTTTGTTGTAGTGTCATATCGTTATGGGTTTTCATCGTCTTCTTCTTGGTTTTTTCTTGTCTTATCTTTTATTATTTTCAGTCTTGGGAATTGGTTGGGAAAGAGGAAAGTTGATGGAGCTCGAGGAGAGCTATGTTGTACCTGAAAGGTAATGTAAGATTCAGATGAAGCTTAGTGCATGAGTAAGTGCAGCAGAAGGTAAGGCTATGACAGTCGGTTGGACTGGCTGGTTACATGGTGGTAAATGGACAGTAGCATTATAGTCATGACAAATCTAATAAGAAAAGGTAAAGTAAATGGGTTTGAGGCGTCATATGCCTTTGCTATGTTGGGAACTGTTTTTCTCAATGTTGCGCATGTGTTGCATGAATAAAGGAATTTCTCTTAACCTAGACCTTATGTTATCTGGTAATTATGTTATGATCATGACTATGTTGATGTTCATATATGTATACATGAATGTAGGTATGTCATTGTCTGAAAAGGTGATGATTGTTTTATGCTAAAGATTATATATGTATGTATGTATCTATGTCATTGTCTGATAGGGATTGTCAGGGATCATTCTTGTGAAGGAATAATTGCTTATGCAACTGAATGGCATGAAGAGGTTCCTGGTTCATGAGGAATCAAGTGGGAAGAGTAGTCATGAAAAATATACTATGTCAATATCATGTGGTTATGAGTTTATATTATGTGATTATATTATGTCTATGTTATGGACAAGTTATACCAAGGGATACATCAGCGAAGTGAAAGCAATGTGGTCTACGACATGCTAGAATAAGCATGAATAAGGCACTAGAAGCAAGGTTTCTTGGTAAGGAAGGTGTGGTTTTGGATATGTAGTATTATTGTTGTGCATACATTGTATATGTTGTACATGTTGCATCTATGATGTGTGCACTTGTGGTGTTGTGTATACATAGCATGTGTACATGTTATTTATGCAACATCATGTACAAGATGGTACAAATAGGGTTGTGTGAATATTTCATACGGGGTGTTGTATACATATTGTACTGTCTTCATGATGTATATGTGGCGTGTGTGCATATGGTGCTCTGTGCATGTTGAATATGCAGTGTTGTGTATAGATAATGCTATGTACATGTTGGGAATGCAATGCTATGTACAAGTGGTGTTGTACATGTGGTGTTATGTACATATGGTGTGGTGTGCATGTGTTATGAAACCAGCTCACAAAAAGATAGAAAAAATAGATCAATGCCTTAGAAATAAGCCTCTTTGAGGGGGCAACATCCTTTACATTACACAAATGAACAATTCTTAGATGATACAAATGACAAGACCTCCTTTCTATATATAGGAGTCTAAGGGGTCATAATATGATCAGAGCCGACATAACAATAATAATATAAGGGCACAATAATAACAATATGGGGACTACATGGGCACAACAATATAACAAGGGGGTTGTACTAATAAAAATAAGGGGTTACACTAGTAGTATAGGGACCTAACATGCCCCTCTCCTTCAAAAAGTGTTGTCCTCAATGCTTGAGTAGTTCTTGATGCTTCTGTATAAAATTCTTGTCCTCCCATGTGGAATCTTCAACAAGTAAGTTCTTCCACTTGATGAGATGCTTTGAAATTGATCAATTTCGTAGTTGTCGACTTCTCGGTTCTATGAATGCTTCAGGTTCCAATATGATTTTTCCTTCCTTGTCAAGTTCTAGCAATATTGTTGGAACTTGGATCTTCAGCAACTTTTGAATTAGTTCCCACCCTGCTTCGTCATTCTTCAATTCATCCCTTGCTTTGTTTATCAAATTTGGTTGGATAATTATACCAACCTCTATCATTTTTGCAACCATATGTTCAATTTCACTCCTTTAGGCATATGGATATCTACAAGTCCTAATGTTTGGAGGAAGACTTTCTGGAATCAAATGAAAAGCATGATCATGATCACGAATACGTGGGAGACCTTTGGGAGTCTCAAATACCTTGGAATGATTTTCCAAGACTTTTTGGAGATCTGGAAAAAAAAGATGATTTTGATGTGGGAACCATTAGCGAACATAATTGTGCAATTACGCCTCATTGTTATTTCTTTAGAAGATTTTTCATTCTGTTAGAGTTGATTATCTTTCCTGGTTTCCCTATGATGCCCCTTAATTCAACTTCCTTTCCTTCCGAAGAAAATTTCAAGAAAAGTTCTTGAAAATTAAAAGCTATTGTACCCAAGGATTGTAGCCATTGGACTCCTAGTACAACATTAGCACCACCCATTGGAATGGAAAGCATTGGGCTATTCAATACATATTCTCCCATGGATAGCTCGATATTATGGCACTTTCCAGTGTAATTTATGGTTCCTCCACTTACAACCGTCACTTGGCACTCTGGTGCTAGATATAGGAAGCAATTCAATTCCTTGGCTATCTTACAATGAATAAAATGATGGGTACTACCCGAATCAATCAACACTATTACCTTTTTCTTCTTGATATGTCCTTATATCTTTATAGTTTGAGGAGTGGTAATTTCAACCAATGCATTACAACATATGGTCGAATTCATTTCTTCTTTCTCTATGATTGGTTCCTGGTGAGTATCCTTTTCTTTTGATGTTTCTTGATACTTTACTTCCTGATATTTCACTACTTGAACCTTCTTCTTCTTGATATGTCCTTCTATCTTGAGAGTTTGAGGAGTGGTAACCCCTACCATTGTAATACAAGATATGGTCAAATTCATTTATTATTTCTCTATGGTTGGTTCCTAATGTATATCCTCTTTTTTTGACATTTCTTGATCCTTTTCGTCATTAGGAGGCCTTTCTTGTTGCAGATTTTTCCCACCTTCCTTCAAACCTTCCATGTCTTTCTTCAAAACTTCCATGCCTTTCTTCCAATATGCTTTCATATTATCAATATCAGCTTTCATGGCATAGATAAAACTATTTATCTTTTTCTTCTCTAGAATATCATTTACGCTTATATTCAATTTTTGAAAGTCCTCAATGTGCTCAGCCATCGAACCCTTAAATTTGAGATTTATCAATTGGATAAAGAAGGTGTTGCTCTTTGTATCCTCATAATGTGCTATCATTTCCTCCATGAAAATTGACCACGTGACAAGTGGTTTACGAGAAAAAGCCCTTTATATCATAAAAATTGATTCCGTTCTAAATAATTAGATGCATTATATACCTTTGTAACAGTGGTACACCATGTAGATCAAAATATTTCTCCATCTGTAGTATCCAATTTACCAAATCCTTGTCATCAAACTTCTTCATCTCGTAATTCCTTGATTTTAGGAGCTCACTCTTGAAACGACTGCAACTCTGTAATTTCACTTCTTTAAGTTCTGAACTTTCAGCCTATAATAGCCCTCTAAGTCCTCTTTCTAACTTCACTTGTCTGATTGCAATTGGATTCTCAAAGAAAGATTTATTCCCAATCTCTCACGATGACCTAATTATAGACTAGTTCAATAAAGTGAAATTGTATGGCATGCCACGTGTCACTATTTCAACCTTAGGTTCTAAAACTTATACCTAAACAAGATATAGCTCTTCCTCTTTCTGTAACTTCTTACGAAATTTCAATTTGATGCTCAGAGAAAAAGTTATGACGATTTTCCCAAGGTCACCTATTTAGGATGTAATTCAGGAGTCTGCCAAAACCCTAACTGCCTTAGATCATATATTCGAAAATATAGTGAGACAAGATCTGAAATTTGGACCCAAGGTTAAGACCAATTTCTTCTCAAATGGGTTTTTTTTTTTTTATCCTCTGAAACTTAGTAGTGAAAACTTTATAGCGAAAATTCCACAATGACCTATTTTAGATGAAATTCTGGAGCTTGCAAAAACCCTAACTTCCTCAAATCATATCTCCGAAAATATAGTGAGACAAGATTTGAAATCCTTATCTGAGGTTCAGAGTGATTTATTCTTAGATGGTTTTTTGTTTTAGATTATGAAACATTGGAGAAAAAAAGTTATAGCGAAAATTCCACGATGATCTATTTGGAGCAGCGAAACCCTAGAATCCAAAGCTCTGATACCAAATGTTATGAAACTAGCTCACAAAAAGAAAGAAAAGACAGATCAATGCCTTAGAAATAAGCCTCTTAGAGGGGGTAACCTGTTTTACATTACACAAATGAACAATTCTTAGATGATAAAAATGACAAGACCTTATTTCTATATAGGAGTCTAAGGGGTCATAATATAATCAGAGCCGACATAATAATAATAATGTAAGGGCACAATAATGACAATAGTGGGCTTCTATGGGGCACAAAAATAACAATATGGTAACTACATGGGCACAAAAATATAATAAGGGGGTTGTACTAATAAAAATAAGGGGTTACACTAGTAGTATAGGGACCTAACAGCATGACTGTATGAGTGGTGTTGTGTACATGTTGTAAAAGAGGTGATGTCTGCAAGTGGTATTGTGTACATGTCTTGCATGTCGTGTTGTGTACATGTGGTGTTGCGTACATGTCATGCATGTGGTACTATGTACATGTGGTATTGTGTAAATGTTGTATAAGTGATGTGGTGTACGTGTGGCTTGTGTACATGTTGTGCAAGTGGCGGCGCGTACATGTGATGTGTGCACACATTGTGTAGGTGGTGTGGTGTACCGGTGGTACTGTGTACATGTTGTACATATGGTACTGGTGCACGTGTGGTATAGTGTGCATCGCATACATGTTCTGTTGAGGGCATGTGGTATTATGTATGTGCATCATGTATTCATGGTATTGCGGCATGTGTACTCATTTTGTGGTACTCTGTGTAGGTACATGCATTGGGTGGTATTTCACATCAGGTATAGATGGATGCATTGTATTGTATACACTGGGTGTAGGTGTATGTGTTGTATGTCAGGTGTAGATGCATATATTGCACAGTATGGTATGTCGTGTGGTTGTATGTGTGTGATGCACACTATATGTCTATGCACATGGTTGAAGAGAAGGAACTGGGTGTTTTTTGTGTGTAGCAACTGATCCGGGTGGATCTTTAGAAAGTACCATTGGCATGGTAAAAGGCTCAAAACTCAAAGTGGTAGAATCTGAATAAACTTAGCATCAAATCATGCTTGTCATCCTGATTCCAATAGTGTGAACGACACTCAAATCCGAGTTCATACGAAGAAGTTAGAGAAAGTCAAAGTTTATGTTTGACTTGTCTAGGTGGTAGGAGTAGTGATGTGGTAGACACTCTTAATGAATGGGTAAGCGCCAAGTGGCATGTTGCCATTAGTCCCACATATCGCATCAAGGAGAACCCATGGCTTAAGGAAAATCAGCCCAAGGTTGCAATGTGATCAAAACATAATCGCAGATCGCAGAAGGTTAAGGAATCAGTGCACGAAGCAAGCTAGGTTGTGATGCAATCAAATTGTAATGGCACATTGTAGAAGGTTAAGGAATTGGCCCCAAAGAAAATTCAGGTTGCAATGCGATGAATCGCAATGTAGATCGCAGTGGGAGCAGATGCATAGAGTACCACTTTGCCGATTGCGATTTGCAATGTAGCTTCCAGACCCGATATTTTATACATTACATTTAATAATCTTGGAGAGTCCGCAGACTACCTGAAGTATAGGTTTTGGTTTATCTCTTGGATGCGATTTGTGATGGATCTCAGATGTGATATTATTATATTGCAATTTATAATTGCCGATGGGTCCACCTTTATCGCCTTGTGTTCATCTCTTAATGTAATAGACACACCTCTGTCATTTGATTGAAAAAAACATTGATGCCCTGTTAAAGCTGTCGGGTTCAGGAAAGAACCGATTCTTTGTATTGTCCACAGATTTGAGGTTTAAAACAAATGGTCTATTTGGACTGTTCGATGGAGGTTTTTCCTATGCTTGGAGGTTTGTTTCCGCATACTATTCAGGGCCCCGAGAGCCTCTGTGGTTAATGCCCACTTGCTAAATTTTGATGCTTGTTTGGAATTGCCCAGGTATTGAGGGATTTTTCTGCTAGATTATATAAAGGACCATCGGTGTTGGAGAAAGGTAGAGAGGACTGACTGATTAATTCAGAATCCATTGTACAATAGACCCTGACCCTGGCAATAGGTTGGGACCTTGCCTTGCACAGCAAGGAGCTTCTGAGAAGTTGCAGAAGGCCTGATTATCCAAATTGGGTGTTTGGATAGGCATTTTTGCACGATTTTTTGCTAGGAGTTTAGTGGTACTGTGTATTTCTAAAGTTTGGCTCTTCATTGTTCTTCCATCTTCCAGCTTGGAGGTATAAGGATTGTAAAGAATGATTCTTGTACTTTTATCTCTTTTTATGCCACTTAATGAATGAAGGCCTCCCCACTATTGAGCAGGGCCCAGAGACGTAGTCCAAATTGGACGAACTCCATAATCAAATAATTGTGTCATGGTTTCATGTTTCATTAGGTTATTTCTGAATTGTTTTATGTGCTTTTATGTTCCATGGTTAATAAGCTTTGTTATATTTAATTCTGATGCATCTATAAGCAAAAGATATTGGATCAAGTTTGGTATCGGAGCAGGTCTCTACTGATGCGAATTGCATGATTATATGCTAACACGGAACAAGCTGCGAAAAGGTGAAGGAACGCTTAAGTCCTTTGATCCCAAAGAAGGACATACACAATGAAGAAGAAACATGGCAAATGAAGAGGCTTGTTTGGAAGAAGAACATAATTTCTGAAAGGTAATCTACAAAATGGCCGAGAAAGTGGACCAACTGTTTTCAGAGTATGAGAAGACCCTCCAGCGGGAGAAGAAAGATGCAGATGATCATGGATCAGCACATCAAGGAGATGGTGGAGAAGATCCCCCTCCCTCTCCTTCTTCAAGTGATAGATCTCATCACTCCAAGCACGACTACAGACATAAATATTTCCTTAAACTAGATGTAAAGTTCGACTTGCCTATGTATGGTGGAGAGTGTAATGCTGAAAAGCTCAATAATTGGATTAGGCAGATTGAGGTCTATAGTTGGATCTAGATCAAAGAAGATGAGGCAAAGATCCAGTTGGCATCCCTTCGATTGAGTGGCACCGCTCTCGTTTGATGGGATAGAAGATTGCAAGGCAGCAAAAAAATGGCTAAACTTATTTCCTCATGGTCAAAATTTGTTTCTGCATTGAAGAATGAGTTTTACCCTCTGGGATATAAACAAAAATCATTAATGGAATGGAAACACCTAAGGCAAAGAAAGGGTCAAAATGTGCAAAACTTAACTGAAGAATTTAGGAAGCAAGCATTGAATTTGAGTATTCCATTAGATTAACCAGAGATTGTAACTAAGTATATCGGTTCCTTACATAGTTACATAAGGCATTCATTATTAGTGTTAAAGCCTACTACTATTAATGAGGCCAGTGTGAAGGCCATGCATCTTGAAAGCAGGGGGGTGCATGAAAAAAATGACCACCCAAAAAGAGCCGCAACAACCAAGAGAAGAGGCGCATGGCCCTCTTGTACACATTGTGAGAAAGAGGGACACAATGAAGAGAACTGCTGGAAACTGCACCCTGAGATGAGACCTAAGGGGAATGACAAAAAGGAGAGGTAGAAGACAACTGCCACCCTGCAACAAGATCACGCGTATGAATTAGAGGAAGATGATAAGGTCACAACCATGAGATTTGGACGAGGTGGACCAATTGACATGGGGTCAACTTCTAGTTACGAAAGGAAGATTGCAACTCTTGGGATCACAGCAGAGGGACCTGTCAATTTGGGTTCCGATTCGGGAGATGAAAGAAAGGTTTCAATAGATATTGTACCAAATATGAAAAGGACACCCAATGTGGCATGGCTCTAGGAACTTGAGGAGATCAACCAAAGCATTCAAGTAGAAAATATTGAGCTAAGGAGACTCCTATAGGAAGTTGGAAAGGAGAAACAAAGGTTGCTACGCTAGTTACAAGCCAAGGACGAAGCCTTGGAAAAGATGCAACATAACCACCTTGAGGTAAAAATTAACTCTTCAGCTTCATGTACCTTGATGATGATTTTGCTGTTTTTGAAAAAATTACTATAGGTATCGAATCCAAACTATTGAAAAAAATGGGGTATCAGGGGAACGGCCTCAGCATTAATGGCCAGGGCATCATAAACCCCATCAAAGTGGAGGAATTGCCTCATCATGCAGGACCCAAGTATGTCAGGAAGGAAGTTGGGGAATGATCCAAAACATCCAGCGACCTACCGACGACAGATGATGAGGGAACCTCACCACATTCCAGTGACAGTGAGGGATCCATAAACCTTTATTAGAGGCACATCAGGGTAAAGTGCTCCAAGACAATTTAGAAATTTTGGAGGAGAAAGAACTATGGTCGTCACTACAATGAGGTGAGACACTAGGGAGCCACTTAAAATATGCTTCATGCTGAGAAAGTATCGATAAAGGAGCCAACGGGTGAAAGTGATCAACAAACAAACCCAACATAGTCATGGCGGTCTTCTTTATTAAGTAAAATATAGCTTTTTTAGATATAGTAGCTTGTTATGGCCACGATTTGTAAATCATGCGTTGCAAGTAAATGTAAAAGTGATGATGTGTTTTCCATCACTTCAAAATGCAATGATGATGTTTGTGGCCTCTTCATATGAGTAGTTGAGGTATTGGTATTTTATTATGTAATCCTTGACCAAAGAGTGTGTGCTATAAACACTTGGCAAGTGAGGGATTGTTTGAGTCATGTATTGTTTGTATATGATTGCAAAGGATGTACTAGATTTGCATGCAGGTGGTTGAAAGTGTGGATTGGCAAGGACGCAACTAGTGTGTTAGATGTGTTAATGTTTTTACATTCGTGTTGGCTTCAAAGGAATGCCTCTAAGTAAATCTTGATGGATGGAGAAAGAGAAAGTGAGGGAGAAATTTCCTCAATTGTCAATTGACTAAAAGGGCTTTTGGCGGTCCAAAATCTCTTAGTGGGGAGGATGATTCAATTGGATCTTCAGAAAGTACCAATGGCATGGTAAAAGGCTCAAAACTCAAAGTGACAGAATCTAAATAAACTTAGCATAGGATCAAAGTGCTCGTCATCCTGATTCCAACAGTGTGAATGACACTCAAATCCGAGTTCATACGAAGAAGTTAGAGCAAGTAAAAGTTTATGCTTGACTTGTCTAGGTGGCAGGAGGAGTGACGTGGCAGACACTCTCAGCGAATGGGGAAGTGCCAAGTGGTAGGCTACCATTGATCCCATATATCACATATCATAACAAGGAGAAGCCGCTACTTAAGGAAAATCGTCCCAAGGTTGTGATGCGATCAATTCGCAATCACAAATCACAAAAGGTTAAGGAATCGGCCCCCAGAGCAAGTCAGGTTGCAATGCGATCAAATCACAAATCGCACATCATAGAAAGTTAACGAATCAGCCCTGGAGTAAAGTTAGGTTGCAACGCAATGAATCGCAATTGCAGATCATAGCAGGAGTAGTGCATAGAGTACCACCCCACAGATTGCGATTTGCGATGGGGCTTCCGGACCCGATATTTTATACTTTGTGTTTAATAATCCCAGTAGGTTTGTAGAGCACCTGATGTATGGGTTTTGGTTTATCCATCAATTGCAATTTGTGATGGATCCCAAATGCAATATCTATTATACTGCAGTTTATAATTGCGAACGGGTCTGCCTTTATCGCCTTGTTTTCATCGCTTAATGTAACAGGCACGCCTTTGTCTGCTGATTGCAACAACAACAAAAAACAATGATTCTCTATTAAAGTCGTCAGCTTCGGGGAAGCACCAATTCTTTGTATTGTCCGTAGATTTAAGGTTTAAAATGAATGGTCTATTTGGACTGTTCGATGGAGGTTTTTCCTATGCTTGGATTTTCTTTGCCACATACTATTTAGGGCCCCGAGAACCTCTGTGGAAAACGTCCGCTTGCTAAATTTCGACATTTGTTTCGAACTGCCCAGATATTGAAGGATTTTTCCACCAGCTTATATAAAGTACCATCTGTGCTGGAGAAAGGCGGAGAGGATTGGCCCATTAATTCAAAATCCATTGTATAGCAGACCCTGACCCTGGCAGCAAGTCAGGACCTCGCCAGGGAGGTTCCTAGAAGTTGCAGAAGGCCCAATTATCCAAATTGGGTGTTTGGATAGGCATTTTTGCACGATTTTTTTCCAAGAGTTCAGTGACACTGTTTGTTTCTGAAGCTAGGCTCTCCATTCTTCACCTATCTTCCAGCTTGGAGGTATAAGGACTGTAAAGAATATTGCTTGTAATTTTATCTCTTTTTATACCACTTAATGAATGAAGGCCTCCCCACTATTGAGCAGGGCCCAGAGGCATAGTCCAAATTGGACGAACTCCGTAATCAAGTTATTGTGTCATGGTTTCATGTTTCATCTGGTTATTTCTGCATTGTTTTATGTGATTTTAAGTTCCATGGTTAATAAGTTGTGTTATATATAATTTTGATGCATCTATAAGCAAAATATCTTGGATCAGGGTATGGAATAAAGACAAAGGTAGAAGCTAAGGATTGATGAAAGGATAAGTATCAACATTTTATTTCAGTTTTATTATACATGTAATTTATGACTATGGTATATGATGATTATATGGGATTCATGATTTTTGTTTATAATGGTTACATGTGATTTATGATCTATGATGGTTGTGTTGGAGCTAACATGATGTGATATCTTTATATATGTTGATTTGGTCAAGTATGCTAGTTTGACTTGTTGTGACAGGAAGTGAACAAGATTGCAAATGTACCTCATTTACGAGCTACCAATGAGGTATGATGTGAATTAATTTCAATTTATTTCAAATATAATGGAAGTTATGTGATTGGTACAAGAATGCATGAAATTCCTGGTTGGGTGATTGAAATTGACTGCAAGAATTAGCAGTAGCAACAAAGGAATTCAAACAGGCAGCAGTATGTTGGTAAAGCACTTTAGGAACAGGGTCATTGTGGGACACTAGCACCCAATAGTGTCCATTGATTTCCATGAGCATGCTATGACTGGTATGATGTGTTGAGGCAGGTATATGCCTTGGTTTTTGTATCTTCTGACGCGAGGAATCCTTGCTAAGGGATGGACGGCCCAAGATGGGGGTGCTAGTGGAACTTGGAAGATGAGTGACTGCATGGAAGGGGTGACCAGATTCTCGAGGGACTGTGTAGCAGAGAAGGGAAGGTCACAGATGGATTTGTTTTGGTCATTAGCATTGCCAAATGGAATCAAATGCACATTGGGAATGTGCCCTGGAACAATGAGCTGGTAACTTTTCACTGAGAGGAAAAGTGGCGCGGGTTTATAACGTTGGACATTGGATGCAGCTTTGACTTTGTAATTGATTTTGGACTTCCTGGGAAGGAGCTAGATCTCGGTATTACTTTGAGGGTGGAGATTTGAGCCTCTAGATTCCATTATTGCTGACGCAAGCATCATATTATTTTATTTGTTGGTTGACAAAATGTGCATATGTGTATATCTATATGTGGTTATTGTAAATATCGTAATGAAGTTAGGTTATAAAACTCCAATATGTGGTATGTTGTCAAGTTGTCATGATGTTTTTATTTTGAGCAGGTATTTCATGGTAAATACTCCAACGAGATATGTTATAAAGCTCCATGGGAAGTATGTTTTGTTTTTAGCAGTCATATTCTTTATAGGTGTCATTGAACACCGAGGATGGTGTTCTCCCAAGGGGAAGGGTTTTGTAACAACCCTGGTGAAAATTCCATGTAAAAATATATAAATACCACGGATGATGGGACATGTATTCCAAGCTGAATGGTGGGCAATAAATCCTAGTGTGTGTTCATTTGGTTGTTTATGGCTAAGGAAAATGGCTAAGGCATTAACGAGGAAAAAGGGTATTTTGGCACATTTACTTATGAAAATAATAGAAATTTGGAGAAAAGGAAGGTGAAAGGTCATGGCTTGCATGTGAGGAGGAAATTGAAGGAAAATAATGGAAAATGAAGAAAATAGAGGCCTCATTACTAAAAAGGCTTTTGAGGATCAATGGGCAAGCTTCTTCCTTTGAGTGTGAACCTTTTTGTCAGTTTAACTTTGGAACTCTCTCATTATTCTCTCTCTCATACTCTTGGACACTTAGATTTTTCTTGGAGCACTTTGGCATTGGAGAAAGAAAGGCAAAGAAGGCAAGAGGAAGCAAAGATCAAGTAGGGAAAGGCAGGATCAAGCAGCTACAACAATCTTCATTGCAGGTATCAACTTGCATGTGTATTTTCCTTGTTAGACTTGGCATGCATGGGATTGCTTGTGTTTCTTTTATACCATGGCATGGGTCTTGCCAGGTGTGCCAGTATTTTTAGCCTAGCCTTTCCATTTCCTGATAGCTTTGATGAGATGTCTTCTCTCATGTGGTCTATGGGGGATGGTCGTCTTGGATTCGACGCTGAGTGGGGTGGATATCCGAATTGACAAATACATGGTGGTAGTGGTCCTTGAACCGAACTAAGGATGCATGAAGCCACTAGCCTAGTAACCCCTAAACTAGACTATGGGTTGCAGTAAAGCCAGATTATGTGCCTCGGTGAGCCTAGGAATCCTTGTCAATGAATGGCGGGATATATGCTAAATCCAAGAGGTGGATTTTCTCTATGTTGGGCCTAGTGATTCCAGGATGAAATGATCGGAAAAGTCTAGAGAGCATATCTTGGTGTAGGGCCTAGTGATCCTTGGATCAAACTACGGATGCACAGTAAAGGCTGAGAGACTAGGAGGCACTCAAATTCCTCATGGTGTAGGCAAAGAACTCTCGTGGCATCCACATTGATTAGTGTTTTTGATGTGTTCTATGAGTCCCACATTCATGCTTGGAATATGGAATGGGGGTGATTGGCTGAACAGAGACTTGGCTCAGCCAATCTATGGTTGGGTGGAATGTGGTAGTCCCATCACTAGTTGGTTCATTGCATTTATAAATGAAAAATTCATTGCCTTGATTTTCATGTGCAAATGCCCTGATGTATATATGGATTTTGATGGTTGATATGTTTATTGTATTTATGTTCCTATTATGATGTTTATATGCACATTTAACCCTAGAGGGTGTTACACTTAAGGTCATCCCCTCCTTCATTCATCCATCATAAAATTTAAATTTAAGTGTTCAAAAGATATTATATCATCTAGTCATGGCTATTGTTCTCACACTATAATTTCAATCACATTACAAAAGTCATGGTAAATTAAAGGACTGTCACTGACACCAACCCCTTAAAGGAATACCATCCTTAGTGTTCTATAAACCAAAAAAAAAATATGTGCCTTATAATTAACAACTCTTACACTGGTCTATATGTTAAACAAAAATGGGTATAGCCCCCTCATTTGGTCTTCAAATTTAAATATTGCTTCATGGGGTCCAAAGTGCTTCAATTGCACCTTGAATTGTTTTATTACTCAATTTCATAGCATGGTCTAACTCCAGTCCAAGATGCACAATAGTTCTGGTTGGAATTCTCCCTTGGATTTTGCTTGTATCACAAATCAATCGATCACATGATTAGTGTCACATACATATATTTTAATCAAAGAAATATGAAACACAGTATATGTTTTCATTTAGGGTGGAAAGGCCAACCTTTAAGCTATTAGTCCCACTCTTTCCAAAATTAGAAATGGTCCACAAAATCTAGGTGCTAATTTAGCACATGATTGCAATTTTAGTGACTTCTTCCTTGGTCTGATGTGGAGATTCATATGTTCTCCAATTGGAATTCTTTGTGCATTCTCTACTTGTCTGTATAACTCTTTTGTCTATCCTAAGATACTTTCAACTTCTATCCAATGTCAATCACTTCCTTCTCCATTTCTCTCAATATCTCAAGTCGAAGTACCACTCTTTTCATGGGTCATCCCAGCGAATGGAAGGATTTTATTTTCTACCATACAATGCCTCAAAAGGACTCATCTTCAATGACTCTTGATTGTTGGAAATCACAATTGCATTGTGAGGGGGTGTGAATCAGTATAATGATAATTTTACTTATTTAATTCTATTCAAACATGATAAAAGATCCTCATAATTAAACAAGTAATACAAGATATACATTGAAACTCATGGGAGAAAAAAACAAAGCTTCTTAATATGAAAGATCTTGTAGGCACCAACCTACAGGAGAATCCAATCCACTCTACTAATTTATAGGCACCGACCTACAAGAGGCACCAATCCCCTCTAATTCTTTGTACGTACCCACCTAATGGAGACACCAATCCCCTCTAATTTATAGGCACCAACCTACAAGAGACACCAATCCCCTCTAATTTATAGTCACCAGCCTACTTGCATGCTTCTTCACAATGTGTTTTAGTTTCTTATGCTTTCACCAAGTCTGCTTATTGCTTTTGTCTTTGCCAACTCTGTTAATTATTTATGCCTTCACTAGTTCTACCTAATGCTTCTTCCTTCACCGAGTATACTTCTCCGTAAACTTGTTGCTTTTAGTTGTTTGAAGAATATTTCAAGAGCATTCAAGAATCCTAACTTTCTTCAACCATATCTTTGAAATTATAGTGAATTAAGGTCTGAAACTTGAACCAAACTTACATGAATATATTCCATCTATATCCTCCAATTTTAATAGTATAAAACATTTGAGAACAATATTTATCATGAAAATTCCCAACTGACCTATTTGAGGAATATTTTAGGGGCATTCAGGAACCCTAACTTCCTTCAGTCGTATCTCTTAGATTATGCGAAATCAAAGTCTAAAATAGAACCACAGGTACATGAACATCTTCTTTATCTAGGTCTCATGGCCTGAAACATCACCTAAAAAAAGTTATGGCTAAAATTCCCAGCTGACCTATTTGAAGAATATTTTAGGAGCATTAAGAAATATTAACTCCCTTTAGCCATATCTATGAAATTATAGTGAATCAAGGTCTGAAACTCGAACCACATATACATTAATATATGATTATAGCTCCTCCAAGTTTCACTATCTAAAACATCACAAAACAAAAGATATAACAAAAATTCCAAGATGGTGTGTTCACTCCATGATTCACATTTTTGCTTCCACGTTTAGACTCCAAGAATCACCCCAAGATTTATTCCTCATCTCCTCTTATGACCTTAGATCTATTCTTTGATGAATTTATGGTAAAATGAATTCATTTACCCTTTATTTATAATGTTTGTATGTTCACTTATGGGATGACTTGTAAAAATGGTTGGGTTAGCCTACTAGTACTTGGTTGGGTCACCTTGACAAAATATTTCATATATCCTCATTCCTATGGAATTAGAAGGAGTACCATATACCATTGGAAAAGGTATAATATTTCCAACCATTTGTCCCATGTTCCGATTTGAGCTATTTAATTGGAGCAAAAAATCCTTCAAATATAGGGCATCCAAATGGGTCCTACTTATACTTTGATTGGGTCATATTGACAAAATATTTCATATCTCCTCATTTCTATGCAATTATAGGTATTTCAATATACCATGGGAACATTCTTGAAATAAAATTCCCAACCATATATCATATGATCCCATTTTCACTAAGTAATTTTAGTAAAAAAATCTTCAATGATACGGTATGTAATTGGGGCCTCAAAAGTTCAAAAATAATATTTCCATCAATTTTCATTTTCCAATCTTTATCTAGGACCTAAGTAGTATCCCCCTATATTTGACATCAATGACAACAATATTTCCAACAATCTCCCCCTTTGTCATTGATGACAACCCTTAGTCAATTCTAAAATAATATGATAGAACTCCCCCTATTTACAATTCTTCTTATGCCTACAACTTCTACCCCTTTGACATCAACAACAAAGGGATGCTCTCCCTGAACTTGTTCTTCTCCTTATCTATAAATGTTCTTCTGTATGCAAATTCTTCTTAGTGGTTGCAATTGTTCCCTTTGTCTTCTAACTCACTTTATGTATATATGTTCTCCCAATTTGTTGATATCAAGGGAAATATGCCATCCCCCCTTAACTTATGCATTGTTGTTAATTAAAATACATCATTTACTTCAATTTCTTCACACATCATCAATTTTCTAGATATTGCAGACTTATCGTTTCTCCCTTGCAACTTATGTTATAACGCTTCCGTCTTTTTTATGAGACTTGCCACCTCTTCCTTCACTTGAAACTATACTCTCTTTTAATAATGTTTTATTGAGGATATTACTCCCATAGAGGAATTTTTCTTTCTCTTAATTTCATTGAGGACATATACATTAGAATATGTATTTTTTTGTATTCAGGCTTCTGTGATCCATAATGAATTAAGAAAAGTCTTTCGGTAGAAATCACATAAGATTTTAACCTTCGTATGAAATTCGCTAGAATATGTCTTTTTTTGTATTCAGACTTCTGTGATCCATAATGAATTAAGAAAAGTCTTTCAGTAGAAATCACATAAGATTTTAACCTTCTTATGAAATTCGCTAGAATATGTATTTTTCTTTATTCAGGCTTATTAGATCCATAATGAGTTAAGAAAAGTCTTTCAGTAGAAATCACATAATATTTTAACCTTCGTATGAAATTCGCTAGAATATGTTTTTTTCCTGTATTCATACTTCTGTGATCCATAATGAATTAAGAAAAGTCTTTCGGTACAAATCACATAATATTTTAACCTTCGTATGAAATTTTCTAGAATATGTCTTTTTCTATATTCAGGTTTTTGCAATCCATAATGAATTAAGAAAATTCTTTTGGTAGAAATCACATAATATTTTAACCTTCGTATGAAATTCTCTAGAATATGTCTTTTTCTGTATTCAGGATTTTTGTGATCCATAATTAATTAAGAAAAGTCTTTCGGTAGAAATCACATAAGATTTTAACCTTCGTATAAAATTCACTAGAATATGTCTTTTTCTGTATTCATGCTTCTGTGATCCATACTGAATTAAGAAAATTCTTTAGGTAGAAATCACATAAGATTTTAACTTTCGTATGAAATTCGTTAGAATATGTCTTTTTCTGTATTCAGGCTTCCGTGACCCATAATGAGTTAAAATCTTATGTGATTTCTACCAAAAGACTTTTCTTAATTCATTATGGATCACAGAAGCTTGAATACAGAAAAAGACATATTCTAGCAAATTTCATACGAAGGTTAAAATCTTATGTGATTTCTACGGAAAGACTTTTCTTAATTCATTGTGGATCACAGAAGCCTAAATACAGAAAAAGACATATTCTAGCAAATTTCATAGAAGGTTAAAAGCTTATGTGATTTCTATCGAAAGACTTTTCTTAGTTCATTATGGATCACAAAAGCCTAAATACAGAAAAAGACATATTCTAGCGAAATTCATACGAAGGTTAAAATCTTATGTGATTTCTACCAAAAGAATTTTCTTAATTCATTATGGATCGCAAAAGCCTGAATACAAAAAAAGACATATTCTAGCAAATTTCATACGAAGGTTAAAATCTTATGTGATTTCTACGGAAAGACTTTTCTTAATTCATTATGGATCACAGAAGCCTGAATAAAGAAAAAGACATATTCTAATGAATTTCATACGAAGGTTAAAATCTTATGCGATTTCTATCGAAAGATTTTTCTTAATTCATTATGGATCACAAAAGTCTGAATACAGAATAACACATATTCTAGCGAATTTCGTACGAAGGTTAAAATCTTATGTGATTTCTACTGAAATACTTTTCTTAATTCATTATGGATCACAGAAGCCTCAATACAAAAAAATACATATTCTAGAAAATTTCGTACGAAGGTTAAAATCTTATGTGATTTCCACCGAAATACTTAATTCATTATGCATCAAAGAAGCTCGAATACAGAAAAAGACATATTCTAGCGAATTTCATACGAAGGTTAAAATATTATGTGATTTCTACCGAAAGACTTTTCTCAATTCATTATGGATCACATAATCTTGAATACAGAAAAAGACATATTCTAGCAAATTTCATATGAAGGTTAAAATCTTATGTGATTTGTACTGAAAGACTTTTCTTAATTCATTATGGATCATGTTATGCTCCTATTTCAATAGGTGTCATCTTTCATGATTGGCATTGATGGGCTTTGCAATATGTTCATACCTTTTTGTCTGGTTGCAAAGGTTTTCCATATTGTCAAAATCAAAAGTTTTAAAAAATGTAAAGAGGGTATGCCCTAAAAGAAAAATCAAAGGGCAAAAAGAATGAAATGGTCAAAAAAGTGAAAGAAATGAACCCCAAACAAAAGACCAGGAAAGTGTGCAAGTCCAAAATGCCACTACTATTCTATTTTTGCAATAATCTGATGGTGTGCAGCTAATTGACTTGTGCCACCATTGATGAATGGCCAAACAGCTCAATATTGGCTAGTTCATGTATGAATTTACTTGTTTTAGAGATAGAGAATAAAATCTGTCCAAACTGTTCAATCTTGGCAGAAAAGTAGATAGCTAGAGAAGCAAAGGAGCTCAACAGTTTAATCTGAGCCCTTGGAAGAAATAAGTGCAGACTTAGATAGGCTTATCATGAAAAGAAAAGAGAATTGATAAGGGTTTGCCAGTCTAAGTGCACCCAAAGAAAAGAAAAAAAATGTTAGGCAAAGTAGGTTGGGTAGGCAGAATGATGTTGCAGAATGTGACTTGTTATGTATTATGTAAATATGTTAACTTTCAGTCCCATCACAAGTGCAAAGCAGATACTTTGATGCAGCTCAGGTGAGATAGATTTTCATGACTAACTCCCCTTCATCCTTTTCCCTAGTCATTCACTAATTTCCCCCAAAGATATTAAGATCTGCTTAAATGTCACCCAAATCACTCCATCTCATTTCATAAAAAAAGGCCTAAGTAAAACTCCTTTTTACTTAGGAAATTTGTACAAATATCACATAATACCCCTTTTGCCCCTTTAGGCCTAAATTTTCAACATTATAACTTAGTGTTCGATTCATTTCGTTCATATTAACAAATTAACCTTTATTATTTAAATCCCATATAATCAATTCCCCTTTCCCGTATTATATTAATATATAAAAACCCCAAAAACATTATTAATCCCGCCCCTGGTTAAACTATAACCATATATATGTCCGTCGGGATTAAAGGTTTATCTGGAACCTTTTAATACCTTCGCGCGCAAAACGTAGGATAATTAACCACCCGGGTTAATTATAACCAAACTCCGCCAACCAATCAAATCAGCCCTGATACCATTAAAAAACGCATTTCATTGTGTCAGGCCCGCAATATTAACCTTCCACCATCTCCGAACTCCGTTAGCCGTCAGATCTGGGCCCGCTTATCCAACGGCCCATGATCATATCGCGACCCCCCCATCAGTTGCTCGTTAAGTCCCAAGGAGCCAGCGGTATTGCTCTCATACCCTTGCCACGCGTCGCGCTCCCGCTATGATCGCTCCTCCCTGCCCGATACCGCTCGACCCCAAAAGTGGTGCGGGAGGAAACCGCTTACCACCCTCCGCTTCACGACAAAATGTCCCATCACCGTGACATCATCCATGCAGTAAATTCCAAAAGGCCCGCCGGAGCCAAAATTTTGTTAAAACCACTATAAAATGTCATTTTCACCCATTTTCTCTGTGAACTGTTTTCATGCAAAATACATCCGGTTGATTGCAAATCACATCCAGTCTACCACCCAGCCAAAAAACTCCAGCATTCTGCTCTGCAGCTCATCTTGCACCCTGCGAAGTACACGGTTCGCCTCTAAAAATAGGTATTTACCCCAATTCACTTCCCGAACCGGTAAATTCGTTTTTTCCTCTGTAAATTTCACCCAAAAGAGCCAAATTCAAGTAAAGTCAGTCTGTAGCTCTCATTTAAATACACCCACAACTGCTCTTTTGCCCATTTTCTCCACAAAAGCCCGAATTCCAGTTTGAAAACACAACCAAACATGGAAGCTCTAGTAGCCCTGAACATCACGCCTGTGAATGCACCTCATAAAGACTTGGATTATTTAGCTCTGGCTGACAAAG
Source organism: Pinus taeda (assembly GCA_000404065.3). NCBI lineage: Eukaryota > Viridiplantae > Streptophyta > Pinopsida > Pinales > Pinaceae > Pinus > Pinus taeda. The sequence continues at coordinate 93,135 of APFE031145835.1, forward strand.
ATTTCCAAATTAAAGATTTATATGGAAATGTGAACCATCTTCAAGCCTTCTGCCAAATCAGGGATAGCTATCAAAACAACTCTGATATTTTTGGGTTATGGGAGTCTAACCTTCCCATGTACTTCATTCCCTCAGTTCATGTTTTCCCAGACATCATTCACCAGTGCTATGCCAATTATGACCCTGTCCATAGAGCAGTCATGTCCCCATCTCAAACTGTCCTTTTTTACATAACTACTGAATCCATCAATGAGATGCTACATTTCCATTCCACTGAACCCCTGGCTCATCTGTCCATGGGATATCTACTCGAAAAAGCTCCTCAATTGTCCAATTCAGAAATAACCCGTATTGCTCAAATATTCATGCTACCAGAGCATCAGCCTACAGGCCCACCTCCCTATCTGCAAGTCTTTTTCACTGACACTGGCAAACTTATTGTTGACATGATATCCCAGATCTTGGGATTTAATACCAGTGAGTATGTTGATGAGATTACCCTAGTTATACTGTCAATATTTACCCCAGGACAGCCCCCTACTATCAAATATGATTATGCCACTTTCATTGCTAATAAAATCCATGACCAATTCTTGAACTTGGAGAGAGAAGGAGTCTTCATGTATACATCTTTCATATACTACCTTTTGTTGTATTATCATCCAGACAGCTTTTCCTTCCCCATTAGAAGGCTGGACTCAAAGGGAAATCGAAGGTCTATGATCTTTTGGACCTCAGTCTTCCATAATACCTTTGAGTGACCTTATACCTATGATGAATTCATTGACTTGTTTGTGCATAAAGCATCCACTCTGCTGATAGGAACTCCCCCTCCTAGGATCTCTGGTGACATGAAAAAGATTCTACAACTCTCCAAATAGTACAGGATAGGTGACTGGTACCTATACCAAAACCACACAGAAATCAGGATATATGGCTGTGAGATGTGCCCTTTTAAGCTGCCTAAATATGTGCCTATGAGACTATTTGCACTGGAATATTTCAGATAGCTTGTCAATGCAGATTTAACCCACTTTTGCAATGCAAAGAAAAAGGCTCAGCTGAGAATAAAAAACCAGTTAGGCCCTTTTATCATCCATAAGAGGGAGGCATGGGAAGATGCTAAGAAGATATTAGGGGAACACCTTAAATTGAAGAAGAGTTTCTGGTGGGTGCCCTATGACCCATGTAGTTTTATAAGTGACAGAAGGGTAAGAAACAGGCTATCAGTTTATGTACATCATAGGATCCCAGAAATTGAACAGTATGCAAATCAGGATGAATGGTTAGAAGGGACCTTGATAGAAGAAGTTAGTGAATAGGAAAATATGGAAAAAGCTATGAAAAATCTTGAAAAAACCCTTGACCTGGACTCTTTCGGACAGGTATCTTTCAAGCTGCCAGCACAATCAGCAGTTGGAACATCCTCTGCTGCAACTTCTCAGCAGCCTGTACAAGAAATCAGCACACCAGTTAAAGGGTCTTCTAAGGGCAAGGAAGTGCATACACAGAGCAGCCAACAATGACTGATCAGCAGGGGAAAATTCCTCCAGTCCAAGCTAAAGCAGCAGAAATTCTTGCACTACGGACTCCTCTAAATGAGGAAAGAGGCAAGAAGAGAGACAGAGAAGATGCCACACCTATCAATAGGCTTGCAGGACAACCAAGGGAAAAAATACAAAGACTCAATCCTCTATGAGAAGAGGAAATCTTTGAAGAAACAACAGACAGTTTAAGGGGAGAAAGGGTAGTCAGCCAGCAAACTTCCCCAGTGGTGGAAACATCAACTAGCTCACACAGACAATAGCTAGAAAGGCAGCATAGTGTCGAAGTTTCATCCACTAGGCCACAAAGCAAATAGGCCTCCGACATCAAAAGGACATTCACGGAGATAAAGGCCAGAAACGACCCACTAAGGCTGCAGATCTACAACCAGTATCTTAAGATGGCCCCCACAAACTAGCAAAGATTAATGTTAGCCTATGACATTAAAGAGGGTAAAATGATCATGAGTTACTTTAAGCCCAAAGTGCAGCAACCATAGTCGGCAGCTGATTATATCAGGACAAATTTGGAGGTTTTGGCCAAGGATATTCATCCTATGGACCAGATTAAGCTTCATAAACAGACTGGAGAAATGGTCTACTCCACATTAACTGATAAAGCAATGTTGGCTCATAAATTGCAGAACTCCTTGGATAATACCACTACTCAACTAGATTTGGAGAAAGACTCTTCTCTAGCCAAGGACAACAGGATAAAATCTTTGGAGGAGATTATCATTGAACAAGGACATGATCCCAAAGATGCTAAAGGCATAAAGGCATTAATGAAGAAGAAAGAGGAAGACATTGCTGCCCTGAGGAAGCAGCTGAAGATGCCTCCTTCCATGCATCCACAAACATCTGAAATTGTACAACAGAAGTCAGAAGAGGACATGATGGACTTGCTCATGAAGCTCAATGAAAGGTTAACTGATACAGAGCAGGCACTTGAGAAATCTCTAAAGGAAAAGCAGGGAGAGTCGACCTCCCAACCTCCTGAAGTAATCCCTGCAGTCACTACTGCCCCCTCCACACTTGTAACAGCATTGCCTCCCACTGTTCCAGCATCCACAACAAAGATAATTACAGGAACATCAGCAACAACAACAGCACCAGGCAGCAGTGCTAATATGACCACAAAGCAACCGATAAAGGCCATGGAAGAATTAAAGCTACAAGTGTCTGAATTGAAACTGGTAAAGGAACAATTGGCAAAGGTAGAAAAGAGCTATGACAAATCCAAGATGAATGTGGCAGAGAAAACAAGGGAAGTTAAAACATTAGAGAACAAGGTGAGAGCATTAGAAAATGATCTTTCCCTAGATAAACCTCTGGTAGAAATCAAAGGTATTTTGTGGTCCAACATCAATCAATCCCTTAGTAATGTGTGGAGATCTATCCAAGTCATTTATGAGCAGATTGACTTGATAGGAGCAGCCCAAGTGGAGATTCAAAAGACAAGAGCTTTATTGGGCCAAATGCCTGAACAAGCTAACCGGCTAATACATTTTTTGAACACCAAGACCAGCGAAGAGCTGCAAGCACTGGAAATCACAGACAGGACAGGCACCATTCTGGAAATCAAGAGAGTTCTAACCAAGAGAACTTTGATGCAAAATTTTGAAAGGAGGTGCCAGGACATGCAGGTGGAGATTAATTCTTTCACAGAAAAATTTGCAGTTTTGCAGAATAAGAGTCTACCCAATCCTCTAACAAGTAATGATCGGCTGATGATACACACAGATTATGTACATACATTGAATAAATATGCTACTGATCAAATTAATGCATCATCAAGTACTTCAGGAGAGAAGACACTTCCATCTAGCCAAGCCCTCTACGACAACTTAGAAAATTTATTCTACATTGAGCATGAGGTGAAACATCTATTCACTATCCCGCCTAATTTCTTCAGGTACACAGAGACTGATGAAAATTTAAGAAAGTTGTAAGGACATAAACTACCAGAACAAAAGTGGTGGGAAGATATGTTAACAATTTTATAAACTTATCTTTGGTATCTTTGGTGAATTGAGAATTTCGGGCCATTTACCCTGATGCGGAGAACAAAAATAAAAGAGTGTCATATCAGACAAAGTGTATCATATCAGAGTTGAGTAATATCCGAGCAAGCCGGAGCAGCCATCACAGAGTATCAGTGGAAGACAGCTGTAAACTGACTCACAGAGTCTACCTCCAGCACATCCGATAGGACGGAGCAGCCAGCACAACATCAATTTATCTTTTCCCTGTTATCGAGACTGTTTGTCTCTATCTTTGGTAAAAACGGTGAGTCATCTCTAGATATTATTTCCGTAAGATATTTTGTATAAATACCTCCCCAATTGAAGTATATGGGGTTGGTGAGGCATTCTTAGACTTTGCTGTAATACTGAAATTTTGGAATAAAAAAGCTTTTGGAATCAACTGTTGTTGGACTCACTGGATGTCGAATTGAAGCAGAGGACTTGTCACAGAATTCTTGAATCAACCAGTGGAGCAATAAGTCCCCTATATCTTTTGTTTTGTAGTTTTCCTAGTTTTATTATATCACTTGTGTTTCACAATCTAAATGGTAATGATAAAGATTAATTCAGAATTTGCTTGACTGCACTCTGTGTTTCATTCATTATCATCCTCCGTGTTTTCTTCAGGATTAGAATAAACAGTGTAACTCTTAATTTCTCATGTTTCCTAATTCTATCATATTGATTATTTGATAGGAAATTCTTAACTGCTCCTTAGTAATAATCATCCATTTCCTGTGTTAAATATGTTGAAGGATTCTTAACTGCCCTTCAACCAATTTAACTCCATTCCATCCTATACAAATCTTTGTTTGTTCCCTGTTTGACTACCTTGCTCTGTGAAAACATCCCTTGCTAAGAAACCAAATCCAGAAGTCCATCCTCATTGACTCCATTAGCCCAATGGACTGAAGTTCTCAGACTTACACCTCTGTTCTATTGAATCTCACCATCCAAAAATCAAACAAAACCCCTGAACTTCATAACTAGCCTAATACTTTCCAAAACAAAGTTAAATCATAAAGAGAGAGCCCTCGCTGGATGCAGATTGGCTAGAATCTGTGTCTAAAAGATTGATCTGTGGTTACCTTAGCCGTATTCCCTTTCTTACAACTTTGGGGAACAACCTGAGTGCTAACAGATCACATAAGCCTAAATACAGAAAAAGACATATTTTTTGCAAATTTAATACAAAGGTTAAAATATTATGTGATTTCTACCGAAAGACTTTTCTTGATTCATTATGGATCACATAAGCCTGAATACAGAAAAAGACATATTCTAGTGAATTTCATATGAAGGACATATACATTGTTTGGAGACTTGATTATATTTTCCACTAATCTTCCTGAACCTACTTTTCTTATTTCACATCCTTTGGAATTGCATGTGAGACCATACCCTTGATTAACCATTTGACCTACACTCAGTAGATTGTGATTTAGTCCTTCAATAAGTAGAACATGTGATTTTTTTTTCCTTCCATCATCAAGACTGATTATGGCCCTTTCTTATAATCTTTCTTGTATCATTATTTCCAAGGATGACACTATCTCCTTTAACTTCCTTGAGAGAGAGAAATTGTATTTTCTCACCTATCATATGATTTGAGCATCCATTGTCTATACAACGTCGACTCTCTTTGTCTTGAACACATAGAGCTAGACTGCATTCTTCTCGTTGCTCCTGCTTTATTCTCCATGTCTTCATACTTTGATTTTTAATTATTATGGTCTTATTTTCTTATTTGATCTTGAGGCCTTAATACATTGCTTTTGAACTCACTAGCTTCATGTCTAAAAATGTTTCACTTTATACATTCAATGTGATCCAATAATGGGAAAATGAATTGTGATTTATGACATCATTCTCATTACAAGAATTGAGATTGCTACTTAGACAAGCATTCCTTGAGATCTTATATGATCCCCTTCTCTTGTTCCTCATAAAGTCATTTACTACATATGCTTTTCAATTTATCACCTTATGACAAAAATTATTACATGTAAAACGATAGCCATAAAATAGATTTTGGTACCTCGATGTAAAAGGCCTTATTAGGGGAAATATTCTCCTAAATCCATACCTGGGTCTCAGCTCTACTTCACTTCCTTGTTTGGTGTTTCTTTCTTTCATTTTAGGATTATATATTTGTTAGCCCTCTCCTTTTTTCTTGTTAATGTTTTCATTGATAGACATTTTGAGCAAATTAACATAGCTTTTAGGTTTCGTTTTCATGTAATCCAGTACCTATTTTGATAAGAGGATATCTCTTAAAAATGAGTAAATTATCCAATATCTCATAACTTCTTCCAAACCCCAACTAATAATTTTCCTTTTCAAGATAATTTCTCAAGGAAGCAATCTCAGTTTCTAGTTTCTCACAATGTCCTTCTTTTTTTTCCAACTAGCTTTTCGCCACTTCTTTCATTCTCTTTGCTTCTTCTAATAGAGTTTGAAGGTTCATGTCCATTTTCTTTGTTTCGTCGTGATCCTTATTTTCCTACTCCTACAAAAGTTCATTATGAATTTTGTGTATTATTGTGAGTCTCTTTATCTCTTCTATGGCAATAGAGAGCTCACCTTGAAAATATTTCTTATCTTCAATTTCTTGCTTTGCATTTGTCTTCTCTTTCTAGTTATCCTTATTTTTTTTATCAATAGTTTGAGCATTCATGACTATAAAATCATCTTCATCATCTTTGCCTTCATATTTTGCATATGGAAATTTAGAAGAAAATTGACCTTCATTGCCACAATTGAAACATAATGGAAGTTTAACTTTTTCTTTGTTGGCTCCTTTTGAGATATATGCATCTTGTTTCTCTTTCTAATTTCCAAGGTCGCGAGTAATAATTCTTCTTGATCATCATCAAATGCATCTTCATCACTATACTCTAATGATCTACTATATTCCTTGGAATAAAAACTTTTCTTCTTGAGAGATATTCCCTTTTATGAATTTTACCTCTATTTCTATGTTTTTTTTCATTATCAATATCTTTTTATTTTCGATATGGACATTTTGAAGCATAATGACCTATTCTACCACCCTTAAAACATTTGAATGGTATCTTACATTAATATTTTCCAAATCCTCTCTTCAACTTTCTCATGAATTTAGCTTCTTCTTCATCAAATTTAGGGATGGAGTGATCATAATCTTCATGTCCTTTTGTTTTCTTTAATGTTTTGAAGGATACTTCCTTTAGTCCAAACGTCCCCTTTCCTATTGTCATCCCACATGCACTGAGTATTCCATGTATTTCATCCACCTTCAAGTTTTTTAGATCTTCCATTTTTTCAATAGTAGAAACCTTTGGATTGAACCTCAATGGAAGATATCTCAATACCTTTTGAATGATTGTTGATTCTTCAATGTTTTCAACCAATCCTTTAATAATGTTCACAACTTCATCTATTTGAAGGAAAAAAATCCACAATGTCTTATATTTCATTCATCTTTAAACTTTTAAATTGTATTTTATGAGTTTGAAGTTTAGCTCTTTATACCTTATCATCTCCTTCATAGATGCTTTGAATCTTGTCCCAAACTTATTTAGCAGAGTCATAGTGCCTTATCTTGACAAAAACTAATTTATCAAGACCATTCAAAATGGAATCTGTTGCTCTGGAAATATTTACATAAGCCTTCTTCTCATCTACATTTGTTGGAGGAATTTCTGGAACTTTAAAACCTTCTACACTAAATTCCAAACATCAACACCAAGAGACATTATATTTTCCCTCATTTTTATCTTCCAAAAATCATATTTCGATCCGTCGAATAATGGAACTTTGATTTTGTAAGATCCATCCTAACTAGCCATGGTCCCTTTGAGATCTACCTGCTAGTGGATAGATTGCTTATGAAAGAATCCGCTCTAATACCAATTGTCGGAATTCACAATTATACGAAGAGGGGGATTGAATCAGTATAATGTTATTTTTTACTTATTTAATTCTATTTAAACATCATAAAACATCAATCTCATAAATTGAACAAGTAACACAAAATATACATGGAAATTGTTACAGGAGAAAACCACAAAATTACTTGATATGGAAGATCTTGTAGGAACCAACCTATAATTACATCAATTTGTAAGCACTAGCCTACAAGAGACACCAATCCCCTTTTCTAATTTCTATGCACCCACTTATAGGTTACATTCCCCCCTCATTCTTTGTAGGCAAGAGACACCAATCCCCTATGTTACTTTGTAGGCACCAGCCTACAAGAGACACCTCCCTTTGCTTTTTTGTAGGCACCAACTTATAGGAGACACCAATCCCCTTTGCCACTTTGTAGGAACCAACCTACAAGAGACACCAATCCCCTCTGCTATTTTGTAGGAACCAACCTATAGGACAAACTAATCCCCTCTATTTCAAGATTTGTAGGCACCAACCTACTTCCTTGTTTCTTCATAATGTATGTTAGTTTCTTACACTTTCACTAAGTTTGGTTTTTACTTGTGTCTTCACTAACTCTATTAGTTTCTCTTTTCTTCACTAGGTATACCTCCTACCTCTTCCTTCACCAAGTTAAAACTTGTTGTTTTTGGTTGTTTGAAGAAGATTTCAAGAGCATTAGCCTAACTTTATTCAACAATATCTCCAAAAATATAGATAACAAAGGTCTAAAACTTGAACCAAAATTACATGAAGACCTTCTATCTATATCCTCCAAGTTTCATAGTCTAAAATATTGAGAACAAAAGTTATAGTGAAAATTCCCAGCTGGCTTGTTTGAAGAAGATTTTAGTAGCATTCATGAAGCCTAACTTCCTTGGGCCATATCTTTGAAATTATAAACAATAAATGACTTAAACTTGAAACACATGTACATTAATATCTTCTCTATATCTCCTCCAATTTTCATGCTGTGAAACATCATGGAACAAAAGTTATAGTGAAAATTCTTAGCTAACCTATTTGAATAAGATTTCAGGAGCATTCTAGAAGCCTAACTTCCCTTGGCCATATCTCTAAAATTATGTGAATCAAATTTTGAAACTTGAATCAAAGATACATGAATAACTTCTTTGTATCTCTTCCAAGTTTCACTATCTCAAACATCACAAAACAAAGATATAACAAAAATTCCAAGATGACTCGTTCACTCCATAAATCACATTTTTGCTTCCACCTTTAGACTATAAGAATCACCCAAAAAGTTATTCCTCAATTCCTCTTATGAATTCAGATCTATTCTTTGATGAATTGATGTTAAAATGAACTCATATGCCCTTTACTTATAGTGTTTGTGCGTTCACTTATGTGGGTGACTTGCAAAACTAGTTGGGTGAGCCTACTTGTACTTTGGTTGGATCATCTTGACAAAATATTTCATATATCGTCATTCTAGTTGAATTAGAATGATTACCATCTATCATTGGAAATGTCTCGAAATAAAATTTCCAACCATATATCATATGCTCCCATTTGATCTAGTTAATTGGAATAAAACTTCCTTCAAATATAAGGTATCCAAATGGGGCCTACTTGTACTTTGGTTGGGTTATCTTTACCAAATTTTTCATATGTCCTAATTCCTATGGAATTAGAGAGAGTGCCATAGACCATTGCAAAGGTATCAATATAATATTTCAAACCATACATATATGCTCCCATTTGATCAAGGTAATTTTAGTTTAAAAAATCTTCAAATATAAGGTATTCTAATGGGGCCTCTAAAGTCCAAAAACAATATTTCCAACAATCTTCATTTTCCAATCTTTATCATGGACACAAGTAGTCTTCCCGTGTCTTTGACATCAATGACAATAAAATTTTCAACATTGGTACCCATTGTTGTATGAAAATTTAACTAATGGTAGGAATTATTCCCACCTTTTCAGTTAATGCATGACATACATCCTTAGCATGTCTTCTAGGATTTTGTTTACCCTTGCAGTTTTACCATATTTATGAGGATGATAGGGTGTACTAAAAGCTAGGTGATTCCTAAGCCTACAAACAATGCCTTCTAAAAAATTGAAGTGAACTTGGTATCCTAATCGCAAATGATATTCTTAGGTATGCCATGTAATCTGAATATGTCCTTTACAAACATCTAAGCTATGTCAATAGTTGTGTGGGTGGACTTAACAACTATAAAGTGAGTTTCCTTGTTCAATTTGTCCCTTCTGCCATAATGGCATCATGTATTTAGGATGTCTTTGGAAATCATCTGATCAAGTTGATGGATATGACTTCCCATTTCCACTTAGGGATTAGAATTGGCTATAGTAATCCCATTATATGTTTGCATTATACTTTGACTTATTGGCATTCCAAGCATATGGTAATATATTCAACTATTTCCTTCTTCATTCTTGGATTATAATATAATTTACTTATGGTTGTTATCATTTTATAGTACGAAAAATGACCTAAATAAGGTATTTTGTGGAAATCATCGATTAAGATTTTCTTCAAGTCGGTCATACAGGGTGCATACCATCTTTCCTTGAACAACAACATACCATCATCAATTAGCCTGTAATTCCTACTATTTGTTCCCTCTAGTTCCTACTATAAGCATTCCTTAACATATTGGAAATTCTCATCATGTAGCAATGCCTCTTCAATATTCTATTTGTTGTCAATTTCATAAGTGTTCATGGTTTCCAAGTGAGTTTCATGTATACTTCTACTAAGTGCATATGCTACTCAGTTTTCCCTACCCTTAATATGCTTGATTTTAAAACTGAGTTCACTAATTAAGGTCGACCATCTAGCTTGCCTAGCATTTAACTTAGCATAATCAAACAAGTATCTCATTGCTCCATGATCTAACATCAACACAAGCCTTCTCCCAAGCAATTAGTGCCTCCACATATTCAATCCATGCACGATCATTGCTAGCTCCACGTCATGAGTAACATAGTTTCTCTCATGCTTATTTAGTTTCCTTTATTCATAGCAGATTACATGTCCTTCTTACATAAGGACTCCACCTAATCCTTCCTTTCATGAATATGTGCAAACTAGGAAATCCTTCTCTAGGTCTAGTATTCTTAGAATAGGTGCATGTGTGAGAAATTTCTTGAGTTTCTCAAAGCTAGTTGCGCACTCTGATGTCATTTGAATTTTTACTCCTTTCTTTTGTGAAGTTGTGATTGGATGTCTAATCTTTGAAAAAATATTGAATGAATCACCAGTAATATCTAGCAAATCCCATGAAGGATTTGAACTTTGTAGTATTTTGGGGAGTGGGCCACTCCATTATGGCGTTTATCTTCTCTGGATCTACAACTGCTTCTTCCTTTGAAATGACATGTCCCAAATATTGTACTTCTAGTTGAAAAAAATCACATTTGCTAAGTTTGACATACAATTTTTGTTCCCATAGTGATGGAAACAACGCCTTCAAGTCATCTTCATGTTCTTCTATGGTTTTTGAGTAAACCAAAATATCATCAACAAAGACTAGCAAGAACTTGTCCAAATGTTTGCTGAGAAAATGGTTCATCAAACACCTGAATGTGGTTGGGGCATTTGTGAACTCGTAGTGCATGTATCTTGTCTTGAAGGTTGTTATGTGAATGTCTTTGTTTTTTATTATAGCTCGATGATGACTAGATCTAAGGTCTATCTTGGAAAATATTGTGGCTCCTCTCATTTGATCAAATAGATAATTGATTCTAGGAAATGGGTATTTAATCTTCACTATAGCTTTATTTTACTAGTTGTAATTAATTTATAACTGTAGTGTGCCATCCTTATTCATTACAAATATCGCTTAGACTCGGAAGGGTGATATGTTGGGTCTGATGTACCCTTTATCCAACATTTCTTTCAAATGTAGCTTTAATTCCACCAACTATGGCATGCTCATGCAATATGGGGCACAAAACTAGCCATCCATTCAATGGAGAAACCAACTTCCCTCTTTGGTGGAAATCCTAACACTTCCTTCAGAAATGCATTGCTATATTATTTTGTAATGGGGTGGTCTTCAATTTTGAGTTTGTTATCCTCTATTACACTAGTCACTTAAATCATAAACACAGCACACCCTTTCCAACTGCAATTTTTTAAGCTCCATGTTAACTCAAAAATCCCTTACTAAGCCTTATATATTGAGTTTTTACATTTCTATTGTTATATCATTATGTATGATAGAACCCCTCATGGTCCCATTTTATTATAATTGTATCCATTGTCTCCTATATACATACTCAATAAAACTAGACTTAAGGTCATCAAACATTGTCTTGTTCATTACATTTATTGTATAAGGAGCTTTCCCTTCGGAAATGGATTATAATTATTGTTTTCTTATCATTTTTTATATGAAAGGATCATAACATTTGGTATCAGAGCTCTTTATCCTGTGGTTTTGCTAGTTCAATTAGGTCATCATGGAATTTACACTATAACTTTCTTTCTAGGTCGTTTCAGAAGGTGAAACCTAGGTACAATTGAGAAGACATCCCAAGGAATATCTAGTTAAATTTTTATACCTTGAATCGCTATATTTTTAGAAATATGGTCCATGGACGTTAGGGTTTCTGAATGTTCCTAAATTTTGTCTCAAATAGGTTAGTTCATCATCTTCACTATAATTTTTTTGTTGTGAGGCTTCAAGCTATGAAACTTAGATCACATTGAGGTGAAATTATGGTGAACCTATGGTCCAAGTTTAAATTCTTGGTTCGCTATATTTTTAGAGATATGCTCCAAGGAAGTTAAGGTTTTTGTAAGCTCCAAAATTTAGTCTCAAACAGATCAATTTGGAATTTGTGTTATAATTTTATTATTTTTCTTTTTTTTTCTTTTTCTATTTTTTTTCTTTTTTCTTTTTGTAAAGTTTCATAAAGTGAAATTTGGACCATATTAAGAAGAAATATTGGGGAATATATGTAGGTTTTAACCTTGTACAGAAATTACCTGCAAACAAATTCTTAAAACAAAAAAAATATACAATGGCAACACAAAAATATACAAAAATATTTTCTCCTGGAACTCAAACCGGGAAAACCATATTGATTCTTCATTATATTTCTTTCAATGTTACAATACATTATATACATGTCAAAGTATTATAAACCCCAATCCATTAACCCCAAATTAGAACATAATTGTTGTTCCCTTGACAGGATCTACAAAATGCCATGGGAAAAAACCATCATGCCCAAAACCATGTCCAAAAACCATGCACAAAACCATGGGTAGGTCAGGCCACCATATTTCGGTCTGCCTCCCATCCTTGGGTCCACCAAACTATTATTGGGTTTGCATATAAAAAATCTTTGGGCACTACTCCAAACCTCGTGCAAGGGGGATAATATTGTGACCAACACAACGTAACAACACTTGGGACTAGTCATGGAAAGAATATAACACATACCCAACATTCTCCCACTTATTGTTTTATTTCCATAGAGGGGGGTTGTAGGAGTACACAAGTCATTGGTCTCGAGCTACAACACCCATTTTTTCTCCACACCATGAAAATTTCTCAATACTCATAGAATTTGTCATTACATCCACAACATTCTTCAAATTTTCTTCCTTTACCAACACCTTTTTGTCTTCAACCATGTCCCTCATAAAGTGATACTACACATCAATGTGCTTTGTCTTTGAATGATAAGCAAGGTTCTTTGTCAAGAAAATTACACTTTGGTTGTCATAGTCTATGCTTATAGCTCGTTGTACCAACCCCTTACTTGAACATAATCTTTGTAACCACATTGCTTCCTTTCTTGCATCAATGGTTTCCATGTATTCAACATCTGTAGTTGAAAGTTTCACCATAGATTTTTTGTTGCTTCATCCAACTCACTACTCCTCTAAATAGGTTAAGCACATACCCACTTGTATGTCTTCTTTGATCTAGGTCTCCAACGCAATCTACATCAACAAAGCCATATATGTCCAACACTCTTTCCAAACTTGGTATTCCTTGGTAGCAAAAACCATAATCCCTAGTGCCACGCAAATACCTAAAAACCCACTTCACTCATGTCCATTTCTCCTTCCCTGGTTTTGACATAAACCTGCTCAATAATCCCACAACATGTGCAATGTATGGTTTGGCACATACCATTGCATATATTAGGCTACCAACTACACTTGCATATGGAACACGAGACATGTCCTTTTCATCTTTCTATGCCTTGGGACATTGTTCAGTAGATAACTTTTCACCTACAGGAATAGGAACTTTCACCAGTTTACTACCATGCATATTAAACCTTTGCAATTTTGTCTCAACATACTTCCTCTGGTTTAACTAGAGCTTCCTCTTTTCTTGATCTTGTTTAATTTCTATGCCCAAAATGTAGTTTGCAATACCAAGATCCTTCATGTCGAATTTAGAGGACAATTTGGTCATAAAATCCTGGATAATTCCTTCGTCATTTCCAATCAACAACATATCATCCACATACAAGAACAAATAAATAATGTGGTCACCAATTAATTTAAAATACACACACTGATTTGCTTTGCTCCTTGTGAAGCCAAGCCCCCATGTAAATGTATCAAAAATTTTATAACACATTCTTGGTGACTGCTTTAACCCATACATCGAATTTTTTAACTTGCATACCAGTTCTTTCTTACCCTTCACTACAAAGCCTTCTGGTTGCTTCATGTAGATTTCTTCTTCCATATCCCTTTGAACAAAAGGTTGTCTTCACATCCATCTGTTCTACCTCAAAATCAAAAGTAACAACAACAGATAAAAGTAATCTAATGAAAGCTAACTTGGAAACAAGAAAAAATATATCACCAAAATCAATTCCCAAAACCTGGGAATAACCTTTTGCTACTAATCGAGCTTTGTATTTCTCCATCTTACCTTCTGCATTCATCTTCTTCTTAAACACCCATTTGTTGCCAATGGGTTTCCTTCCAGCCGACAACACCACTAGATCCCAAGCCTCATTTTTTTCTAAAGATGTCATTTCTTCAACCATGGCCTCATTACGTATTTTTCCATCCTCTAAATTCACTGCCTCCCTCACAGTTATAGGATCTTCATCAGTAATATATAAAACAAAATTTGAACAGAAAGTAGATGGACTATACCTATTTGGCTTCCTTCTCTCTCGAATTGATCTCCTAAAAACTGGAGTTTGTGTCTCTTCCTCTTCTAATTCTTATTTTGTTGTAGAGTCTGATTCTTCCTCCTTTAGTTCAAACTCTATATTCTCTGGTTCCTTTTCCTTTGGTAGGAATTCATGTTTAATAACATATTTTACCTCTTTAAATATAACATCTCAAATGTACACAACTTTCCTTTTTTCTAGGTTCCAAATCTTATAACCTTTTAAACCATCCTTATACCCAATAAAGATGCACCTTTTAGATTTACTATCAAACTTGGTTCTTTTCTACTTTGGAACTTATACATATGCATCATAGTCGAATACCCTAAGATGTGAGAGAGAGGGTTTCTTACAAGTCCATGCCTGATGTGGAGTCATATCCTCCAATGCTGATGAAGATGACATGTTAAGTAGATAACATGTAGTATCCACTCCCTCTACCCAAAATTCCTACCAAAATCCAGCGCCACTGAGTATGCTACTTGCCTTTTCCATTAACGTCTTGTTCATTCTTTCTGCAACTCCATTTTACTAAGGTGTGTATGGAGTAGTATTCTAACAAGCTATACCACACTTCTTACAAAACTCTTCAAATTCCTTCTTGCAGAACTCTCCACCATTATATTTCCTCAACACCTTAATCTTCTTCTTTGTCTGATTTTCCACCAGAGCCTTAAATTATTTAAACCTATCAAATATTTTAGATTTGTTCCCAAGGAAATATATCCATGTATTCCTTGAGAATTCATTTATAAACAAGACATAGTACATAGAATTTTTGAGTGATGGAACTGACACAGGTCCGAACACATCACTATGCACAAGCTCTAATATCCCTTTTTCCCTGTTAGCACCAAAGGGGAAACTCACCTAATTCTGCTTCTCATATACAAAATTTTCACAAAAATCGTAATCCAAAGATCAATTAGACATACCCTCTACCATACCATTATCATGAAGTATTTGAAGGTCGTTCTCTCCAATATGTCTAAGTCTTTGATGCCACAACATAGTATTTTCTCCAAAGACCACTAGATTTTCTACTCCACTTTCAAGAACCACATAACTGTTGCACCCATCAATAACAATGCTATGCATAAGTTTGTACAAATTTCTAATTTGAACTCCTCGCATCAATGCCAGTGCTCCTTGAACCATCTTGCAGGTATCTTTCTCGTACACTGTTTTTACATGAACATCATCCATCTTGCTTATAAAAATAAATTTCTAGCCAATGCAGTAATGTTCAGAACACCAGGAAGTGTTCTAATCCTTCCACCTTGTAACTTCAGTTTGACTTTTTTCGTGTCCTATAATTCTGGCCTTCTTGTCATCCCCTAGGAAGACATCACCGCCATAATATTTCTCATACTCACAAGACCACTCCTTATGGGGAGTGAAGTGAAAGAATGCACTTGAGTCAATCAACCATGCCTCATGATCTACATGTGTACTTGAAGAAGAAGCCAAGTACACATCGCCACCTTCATTTGAGATGGTTTTCACCTCTATAGAAGGAGCATCACCAAATCCCTTTTCTTTCTTAAGAGTTTAGATCTGCAATCCTTTTTATAGTGCCCTTCTTTTCCACATTTCCAACATACCTTTACAAGTTTTCCTAGAGATTTGGATCTCCCCGTGAGGATTTATTTCTAATTTTGTTATGGGACCATCTGTTGAGTCTTGAAAATGTCATTCATTTCCATTACACTTTCACTATTATGTCCATTATATCACCTCCATTTCACTACTATGTCACCACATTCATCCCACTTTCATTATCATTGTGCCACATTTATGTTTTTCCAATCTTTATTAATTCTAAGCCTTTTAAGTGAATTTGTGGTTAAAAATTAGGAAATAATGTGCATATGCTTATACCTAACAAATGGGTTGAGATTGTTGATATGTGTAGGTTGAAAGGAGGCTTCTAGAAGACCCTTATGTGGCACTCTAAGGCCAAATTCGAATTTGAGTGGAAAGAATCATGGGATCATGAGGATATGTGTCACATCTCCTAATTGTATTGTAACTCTAAGAAGACATGTGTCTTATCAGTTCCTATTTTGATTAGGACTCTAGAGGTAGAGGGAGAGATTCATGGACTCTCATTAATGAGATGGCTTCTCATCTTTTTGTATAAATAGGAGATCTCTCTCCTTCATTTGTTAGTTCTTAAGCTTAGCTTATGAGAGTTAGTTGTTTTTCCTTGATGGCTTTTGAAAGCTTTGGAGAGCTTTGTTTTTGTAATTTTGAAGAATTTGAATAAAGCTTTGATGTTCTCAACATGAAAGGAGATGTGAAGTAGATGTCATTGAGCATATTAGAATGTAAGGTAGAGTAGATTTCATTTTGTAAATATTTGCTTTGATTTCATTATGTCATTTGATTGCTTTCAAGTTTGATAGATTAGATTTTTCATTCATGCAATTTTAATTCATGCAAGTGTGTTCAACCGGTTGGCATTTTTTCATCTTTTTGATAACTTTTGGCATATGAGATCATCTTTTCCTTCCTGCTAACCATTATTTTCTGCAATTTACATTCAGCATTGTCCTTTTCAAGTTGTTATTTGTTTATTTCTTTTTCTGCTAATTAGATGTCATACTGCTTAATAATTTATGATTTCTTTATGTGGTCAAATGACTATATCAGCAGGAGATCAGAAGATCACTAACTGTAGTGTGATTTAGTTGTCATATTACTTACTCATAGTTGCTTTCCATAAATTAGATTGAGCTGA
>APFE031145835.1:110816-169337 GCA_000404065.3 Pinus taeda
TTACTTTAAGTTTGAGTTGTTTTTCAAGTTTTTTCTTTCTTTTCATTTTCAGCAGCAAGGATACTGGGCCATTGCCATCAGTTCTCTTTTTGATGCATTTTGTTTTCTCTTAAGAATTGGTTTCTTTTCAGTTACTGTAAAGCTTTCTTTTGAGCATTTTTCAAGTTTAGAAACCATCACCATTTACGCTCCACACACTTCACACTTCATTTTCATCACCACACATTAAGAAAATAATAAAATCCAAAAACAAACTAAAGTAAGAAAAAGGTTAACTAAGCACATATGGTGCACCACACTTCATCAGTTTACGATACCCGGATTGATAATTTATGTAGAGCAATTTAAGACGTTAAATTGACTAGACAGCATATTGAGAGAGTTTTGTGAGGTCTTCAGAAGGATTGAATTCTTCTTTCCATACCACATTAGCCATCTCTGTCTGTGCAGGTAAAAGGGAAGATTGATCAAGCCTTATCTTTTTCCTTTGTCTTTTTACTACAACCCTATGCTTAGGGCTATAAAAGACATCTAAAGGTGGTATGTCTTCTATATGCAAAAAAAATTCATCTGATGGATCCTTAGGAATTATCTCTACATGTTTACTTATGGGTAGGCTGTTGGTTCCTTCAATTGGAATCGTACTTGTTGCTGTCTTGTGAACAATTGTCACTTCAGGCATACTAAAACCCTGTGAATTCTCACGATTGCTTATAATGGAATCAAACTGTTTCCATTCTTTAAGGAGCTTTGGTTCAATCTGAGTATCTATATCCATGTGTTCACTGCCTTTTTCCTGTTCTTTCTCCTGTTCTTTCTCTTGTTCTGGCTCTTTTCCTTTCTCAAAAAAAATTTCTACAGCAGGAGGTTTGCCAGCAGTTTGTTGTTCAAGCTCACTTGACTGGATTGCTAGGGTGGTGGCTAATAAGTCCAGAGGCAGAGTTTGCAACCTCTTTTCTCTAAGCTTATTAAACACCTCTAGCCCTTCATCTTTATACCTGATCCTGGCCAATGTTTTTACCTGAAATAATGATTTTACTGAGCAAAACAAGTCATCAAATTCATCCTTTTCATGATCAAACTTTGTAAGTTTGGCTTGTTCAAGAAACTTATAGGCAACTTTTCTTGGATCATATTGTTGATTAGGAATTGTTGCAAGATTGAGCATTTGTATTTTTTATGTTTCCTTTTTTGCATTCTTGTAATCATGGAGAGTGTGAACACCACATCTCAAAGGAAATGTAGGCCATACCTGCTTCTTAGAATTTCTAAGGGTTTTAGATGTTCCTTCTATTTTTATCTGATAGGCCAATTCCCAAGCTAACAGCTTATCGGGCACATATAGGGGAAGAACATGGGGTTTTGTAAGGTTGCAAAAAAGCCTTATATAGGTGAATTTGTCTTCTCCGAACCAATTTCCTACAACATTCAAGTCGATCCCTGCTTCCTCAGAAATCTTAGGGGCGGGTTTATCAAAAATAGCATAGTAGATAGGCAACATAAAACCATTACAGATTTTGTACAAATGATCTTTGTAGTGAGCTTTCCATAACATCTGATGAAAATGTGGATGGGCTTAGGGTCCTGGGGAATCCATCTCCATTCGACTACTGGATATCCAATGTTAAAATAGAGAGTATCCATAATACAAGCACTATAATAAAAAGGGTTAATGGTCCTGGTAGTTCTGCGTGAATTTGATCTAAATTCAAGAATTGTTGTGGCTAATTTGTTAGACAATATGTTTTCCCAATCCATCACATAACTATTGACTGTTGCTTCTATTAAAGGGACCATTTCAATGGTGAACTTAGCGGAGTCATGTATCCCCCACATTCTACACATCATAGCCCCAGCATAACAGTAAGGGGAAGCCAATGATTCCACAGAGTACTTACCTGATGATTTGTTTTTGTGTTTCTTGGGATTCTGTCTCCATTGCTTAATCGAGGCTAATTCTGTCTTTTTTTCATTTGCAAATTTTTCAAGGAAGGCTTTGTTGTACCTCTTTTGAGGCTCAGGCAAGTAATACATTTTCCTTAAATCACCAGGCTAAAACGAGCCAAAAATCCTCTCGTCAACTGTGCAAAATGTTCTATTTGAAACTAGAATTTCTTCTACCACCCATCTCACTACGTTAGTGTATGGAATAATATTTTCTCGTGGTGCTATTTTGTGCAAATATGAACAAGCTAAATCTCTGAGTGATGCTTCCGATTTGCTAGTTGAGAGAGTTGTGGCTTCTTCTGATATTTCCTCAGGCTCCTCTGCTTCAATTAAATTGTAAATGCTCTCCCAACTAGTATTTCCAAGGCTGAGGCATGTAGTGTCTGACATTAACCCTTTTTTGCTTAGCCCTAGATCCTTGGCTGGCTGCACTATTATTGTAGGAGTCGTTGTTGCTGCAGATTTCTTTGATCTCTTTCACATTTGTTTCAAATTTCTTATTTCAACAGAGTTCTACACAAGCAATGAGAAAAACGTGATACAAAAAAATGCTACTATAGACCAATATGAAAGAATTATGTCGATCAGCAGGTGATAATGGATTATAGTGAAATTTCCGTAGATAAAATCTAAAGAAAAATCTTCCCTTAACTGCTTCATTGATTAGCCGTTTAACCTATCAATCATGGTAAAGGATGTTTTAAATTTCCATCATGTCATTTATATGCCAAATGATTCATTGAAGCGTGGCTTAGATTTCTTTGATGGATAATCAAAAGTAAATCACAAATCGGCGATCGGTAACGTGAAAGGAAAGGCTTTAATATTTGTATTAAACATCCTCCGATCACTAAAAGGTGATACAATGCATGCAAGCCATTTAAATATGTTCTCAAGATATGTGCCTTATTAATGCATTGCAATCGGGGAATGGGTTCAGGATTTATTATCGTGCCATTGTGATTTCACCGATCACCGATTTCGATATGCCTTATCACATTGGAGGATTCGAGTGTGCCTTTAATCATGAATTGACTTGTTATTGATGATTGTGCTCTATTACATTGTGCTTTTTCATTTGACTTCCTTGATATCTGATTGCGATATGCTTTTCGGATCGGAGAGAATGGATGTATCTTTATATATGTTTTCCCTTGTTATTGCGATATGCGATCTTTTGATCGCTTTATCACAATAACGAAGAGTTTTATAATAGTTTTAAAGCCACACTTTATTTCTTTTCAAAAGGTTTTTAAAATATTTCATTTTTATTAAGCCTTTTGATACGGGTTTTTCTAATGATGGGTTAGTACCAATTTATTTACACATCTAAGTTTATTTTTAAAAGGGACCCATTTCATATTATGATTTTGTATAAGAAAATTATGAAATGGGGGGTTGTTGTACAATGCAACACATAAGAAGAATACTTCTTCTTTGACTCATTCAATTTCTCACTGAAATAAGCTACTGGTTTGTCCTCCTAACTTAAAACGCCTCCAATGGCTTCTCTACTCGCATCACGTTTCACTTGGAAAGGTTTATTAAAATCAAGCAAAATCAAAATAGGTTTTTCAGTGATCTTTCTTTTCAATAGCTGGAAGTTCCTTTCTACTTCAGCAGTCCACTTAAATGGTTGTCTATCTTTCTTTATAGTGTCAATAATAGAAGCATTGATCTTACTAAAATTCCTTATGAATTTTCTATAAAAACTAGCAAGACCATGAAAACTTCTTACCTCAAAAACACTTTTTGGTGAAGGCCACTCTGTGATTTCCTTGATCTTCTATGGATCCATCTTTAATCCATCAGTAGAAACAACAAAACCCAAATACACCAATTCTTCCTTCATGAATGAACGCTTCTTTAAATTTAGCAGTAGCTTCTCTTGCTGCAACCTTTGTAAGACATAATTCAAATGTCTCATGTGTTCCTCCTTAGACCTTCTATAAACTAATATATCATCGAGATATACTATTACAAATTTACCAATAAATTCCTTTAAAACTTCATTCATAAGCCTTGTGAATGTACTAGGTTCATTTGACAACCCAAAGGCATTACCATCTATTCATACAACCCTTCATTTGTTTTAAAAGTAGTTTTCCATTGATCTCCTTCTCTAATCCTTATTTGATGATACCCACTCTTTAAATCTATATTTGTAAAATATCTTGCTCCACTCAGACAATCTGTCAAATCTTCAATTCTAGGTAAAGGAAATCTATACGTGATTGTTATTTTATTGATTTCTCTTGAATCAATGCACATTCTCCGGCCTCCATCTTTCTTTGGGCTCAAAACTGTTAGCACTACACCAGGACTCAAAATTTCTCTAATCAGTCCTTTATCTAACAGTTCCAACACCTATTTTCTAACTTCTTCATTCTCTATGGGAGTCATCCTGTTAGCTACTTTATTTGGTAGATTTTCTCCTGGAATCAAATCTATATGATGACTGATTTTTATAGTGGGTGGTAACTCATCAGGCAAGTCATCTACAATGATATCACAATAATTGTCCAACATCTCTTGAATCTCAACTGCTAAATCAGAAACTTTTATGGAAGTAATTATTACCTTGGTTTTACAAACCAATGAAAAACTTACCATATCTTCCTCCATCTACTGTAAGTACTCCTTTCCACTTAGAAAAAGGGTCTTTGCTTCAGGTTTCTTCGATGTATCTTCTTTGCTGAATTTGTAGGTGTTCTTATTTCCATCATGCATAGCTCCTCTTTCACACTGCCATGGTCTACCCAACAATATATGACACACATCCATAGGCATCACATCACACAAAATTTTATCTTTATACTTGCCCAATTGCAAGTCTACTTCACATTATTCATTTACCAACAACTGATGTTCGTTCTATAACCATGATACCTTGTAAGGTGTTGGATGTTTCTTTTTTTTCAATTTCAATTTCTCCACCACTTCTGTAGAGACCAAATTATCATTGCTGCAACTATCAATTATCATCTGGCAGCATTTCCCTTGAACCTTGCACACAGTCCTGAACAAGGTCTTCCTTTGTGTTGGTTCAACAACTTCCTTTTCTGGCTTTAGCAATATTTTGTTAGCTACCAAAGATTCTCCTCTTTCTGGTACATTTTATTCTTCTACAACCGTTGTTACTTCCTCCTCAGTATGTGTAACAATTGCATTTATATGAGGTATTCCTATATTTTATGGTAACTCATAAGCTTGGTGTTCCAACTTGTTACATCTATAACATCTAACTTCTCTTCCTCTGCAAAAAATCCCTCTGCCACTTGCATCACCTCCTCTAGGTGTATGCTAACTTGAGCTACTACTACCTCCATCTCCAGGTGCTATAGATCTCCCTCTACCACCTTGTCTTCCCTTTCCTTAGAAAGTACCTCTATTTCTAACATATTGTTTCCTCAAGAGTTTTTCTTCAGCTTTCAATGCCATCTGATAAGCCTTTTCCACTATTTTAGGAGACAATATGCTTATCTTATCTTGAATGTCCATTCTAAGACCATTCACATCTCTAGCAACTTTCTCATCTATATCGTGGACTTGTCCTGCTCTTATACTCACTTTCTAGAATTCCTATGTGTATTCCTTTACTATCATAGACCTCTGTCTACGATTCTGCATCTGTCTAAATAATGTTTGCTAATAATTACTTGGTAGAAACTTACTTTTTAGTTTTTCCACCATTCTGTTCCAATTCTTAATTGGTTGTTTGCCAAGTCTTCTTCTTTCTGCCTACACTTCATCCCACCAAAGTGCTGCATATCCTTTCAACTTTGTGACAACAAATTTTGCCTTCTTTTCATCTGTTGTTTCTTCATAATTGAAGAATTTTTGCATATCATTAATCGAGTCTATCATCTCCTCAGGATTTAATCCTCATGCATTAATTGAAACTTAATTTTTGGGTCTAGATGTGGATTTCAACACTGACTGAAAGAATATCATCTCAGGAGTAACTTCCACAGGTTGCTGCCCTTCTATAGCCTCCACTTTAGGTTCACTGACATCTCCAGCATCTACATCTCCGTTGTGGACTGGTCGTAATGTGTTGAAATTAAAATCAACAGCTTAGGACAAATCCAGTCTTTCAAGCCCGACCGAGGAACCTGTATACCTTCAAACTCCATAGTTCGTAATACACGGGAAAAGAGAATTAAACTCGATTACACAATACTCGAATTTTTTAGAATTAAACATGAAATTCAACAAAGCACAATGATATTACAGAGGGATGCAACACCTCTGAGATTGACCAAATCTACACAGAAAGACACAGAGAGATATTTTCTACAACTAAATCTTATATATGGAAAAACAAGTTGAATCAGTTAAAATCCCTTCATCATGATTCGGAAATTACATAAGTAGTGTTTCAATTAACAGCTAGGTCCTAAATCAAAGGACCACACTAGCTAATCCTATATAATTTGAATGATATTCTCCTCGAGAATCTCCACTACATCTAAATACTTGAATTTGTTATATGATAATCTATATCCTAGATTCTAGTCTAAATCCTATCTAGAAAGCTTTGAAAATTAACATCTAAAGGACCTCACTCCTTTGCTTATAACGTTTTTTGGATTTTTGGAATAATACAAAGGCTTTTGCCTTTAAGCCTCATGCTCCTGCATCATATTTTGACAAGGGGTTTTATTTCCACTCAGTTTTTCCTCCTTCCTTTTTTTTCATCAATTGTACATGGGTACCTAAAATGACCATGTTATGAGGACTCGTTAATTTTGCATCACACCCACCTAATTTATGTTTAAGGGGGGGTGTGGGTGTACATGCACATACTTAGCCTTAATTAGCTTAAGTTCAACTCTAGTTCTTGCATGTGATGTGCACTTAGTTAGTGTTAGTTAAATCTAGTTCTTATATGTGGTGTGAACTCGAATTTAGTTAGTTAACTCGAGTGCTTACATGTGGTGTGCACTTGGCTTTAGTTAGTTAACGCTAGTGCTTGCATGTGGTGCATGTGCACATTAAAAAAACATAAAGCACACTTAGATTTATTTAGCCTTAATTAGCCTAAGTTATAGCATGTACAACTAAGCATAACTTAGTTTCTTTATGAGTTAATTCTCAAATAAATATTGTGTAATCGAATTCATTCTACATTCCAATTTTCTTTCTCAATTATTGCATGTTTGTGCCATTATTCTAAGCTAGATCTGCATCAGTGCTCTAATAATTTTACTTGAAAGAATGCTAATTGACTTATTTCAAAGTTTTTAACTAGGGTTCGAATCTCAACAAATACGTTCTAATTATTTCAGATGATCACAGAGTTGAGACAATACAACCACGAAAGTTATGGAACTATGGTTAAAATCTCAACAAAGACATTTGAATGATTTCATATGATCATGAATTTTAGACAGTATGAGCACAAGAGAATGTTGTTTGATTTATTTCAAATCTTGGAACTAGGGTTACAAGCTTGAAAAAAACATTTGAAAGATTTCATATGGTCACAATTTTTAGACGGTACAACCATGAATGAATGTTGGTTGATTTATTTTTGTAGACTGAAACATTGAGATCTATTAACTAATATATCAATAAATCAATTCAATAGTTAAATTAGAATTTGTTTTCATATAGATTGTACTGTAATAGATGGTTGTGGTCCCTAAATTTTTTGATGTGATTGTGCATGTGCTTTATCTATGCCTATCTGCATATGTCAACAACATTTATTAACGTGATTGTGGTATTAGTTATTTCCTAAATAATATATTACCTGAGGTCACATGAAATGAATAATTCTAACTATAAATCTAAATAAAAGTGTATGGGTGAAATGATCACATTATTGAATTTCATACAAATTAGACAAAACAGTGGCTACACATCAAAATCCCTTCCACTTCTACATTCATTCTCTTTAAAGAAACCCTTAAATTCATTTCCACGTCACAAGAAATTATCACACTTTTGAGTGTTCTATATTATTATGCACATGAGAGGGCTTTAATTTAAAAATAAGAAGTGTTACCACATTTTGCATAAAAACCCCATTCAAAAGAGAAGAATTGAATGGGGAGAAAAAAAACAAAAGAAAATATGCCATCACTCTGCATTTGATCAAACCTAGTCATAAGAAGAAGGCACTATAGGGAAAAAGACCCTACAAAACCCTTCTGGAAATGGATTTTAGCCAAAATCCACAAATCTACTGCACAATATTTACAACTACAGAGTGACAACTTGATTAACAATAAAAAATTTGTCAGATCGATGCTATGAAACTTGGATATACATCTATGCATAAATACACAAGGTAAAAATCTGAAGGAAAATATATCCCTCATTATAAACCAAGGGTAGGAAGAAACAATTATTTCATTCTCGTGAAAAGCATAAAAATATAAAGGAAAGACTAAAATACCCTCGACAATACCACACAATATGGTTTTATTTCACTCATATGTATATGAACACACCAATGGAGTGTAGGCACTTGATTGGATTCCAAGACTATTCAAATCTCATCGGATAGCCATGAAATAGAATACGAAAAGTTTTAAATGGTTTAGAAGCTGATATATAGATTTGGAGTAATGATATGACCGAAAGAAGGATAGGACACAGAACCAAAATATCCAATTAACAATATTATAATGATTGTCATTCATATAGTACATTGAGTGATGAAGAAATACAAAATAATAATTATAAAGGCACTAAAAACTTTAAAATTCATGAATGATCATATCCTAGCCATTCAAATACTCAATTCATCAAACCCAAATTCAGGAAAACCCTTCAGACGTCATAGAACACAAACTTTTCTACCATATAAATAACATTAGCATGGGACATATGCCACCCATGAGACAAAATTTAGGCAAAAGTGACAATACAGGGAGCTCAAAATAAGGCCTCCAGTTCTAGAAAATTGTCACATGTTGGCCATTTGCTAATTGAATCGAAGGGAAAATCATGAACAATCATTAAGCTAATCGAAGGAAAAATCATAGAAAATTGGTAGATAAGAGGTCCCTGTTATGATTAGATAGAGAAGGATAATAACAATACAATGTGTTCTTGTTCAATATTGAGTTACAAACCCTCAAATATTAAAAAAATGTTAAGCATTATATATGATAATACTATGCTAGTTCATGTTCTAGGGAACACATGGGAAGTAAGCGTACATAAGATCATACACATTATTAGGTGAAACCATTTTTCTCCAACTTTAATTACCCATTGGAGCCATAGGTGTGCATGTTTATATTGTTCCTTATGTGCACCTTTAGCAAGGGGATAAAGTTCCTAATTGGAAAAGATAACATAAAAAAACTTCGGTTTGCATTTATGTGCACAATTACCAACAGGATAAAGTTGCTAGTGGGAAAAGATCAGATAAACAAACCTTGGCTTGCACCTTGTCCACAAGGCTTATGCCATATCTACCTGAGGATTCTTGTAGAGACCTCCCCACTAATTCTCAGATCTGTGAGTGATGGAGTACTAAGGAAGAAGGAGGCATTAGAAGGCATACTTATAATCCTTAACTAATTAACTTTAATTTTGAATCAACATTAATTAAGTAATTAATGAAATAAGATTAATTAACATTAACTAGTATTACACATAATTATGTCGTAGACTATCTATTCTATGTTTTGGAATCTTTTTTTGGCACATTTTTTGGTCTAGTTTTTCTAGAATCCAATAGGGATTTATTGGAGTCACAAGTTTGAGTTGTAAACCCTCCATAATCGAAGTGTTCCAAGGGATTTTTTTAAGGTGATGAATCTATATCTGCAATCAAAAACCCATTTTAAACAACAAATATTAAGGTTGCACCTAAGAGATTTTTGCTGGATTCTGGCCAAAAACTCCAAAACATAGCATGTTTACATAACACCACTATTTTTTATCAAGAAAATACTTAATTGATGTTATATATTTGTATTAGAAATGTTAATTAAAGTTATTAAATGTTGGGGATATTTTGATGTAGGAAAGTAATGATAGTTTGCAATGACATTGTACTGCTCACTTAACTAGCGATGGGAGAGGATTAGTAAATCTAGGAGGACATGCTCAGTATAAGCAATTCTCATTTACAAGAACAATTAGAGGCAAAAGTAAAATTATGATTTCATATATATGTGTGAGTCATGTAAGAGTTGACAATGCCCTAAGCTACACTAATGAACCTTATGCCTCATGCGGATATTTGAACACTACATAATGGAAAGAACACAAGGGAATTGAGGCGGAGAAGGGTCATAGAAAGTGACACCTCCATCAGAACCACCATTTCCATCAAGAAATTAACCTCTCATTTTGTGCCTAGTAGAGGAAATTAATGAAGCCCTAACAGGGCACCAAATAGATAAGGTGAAAGTAGAGAATTTTCCATCATGGGTATGCAACTATGATAGGATCAAGGGACTCTAATAGATGTCCTCCAACCAAGGAAATTATTAAGGAGTTGTAGAGTATCACGCTGCCAGAATTTTCTATAGGTCGTGCTAGAAAATAAGAAAAAGTTTGGTTGGAAGGAATGCCAATGTTTCATAGTAAGACAGCATACTTCTAATTCAAAGGCTAAGATAGTGATATTTAAAGTCAGAGATAGTTACCTAAATTGGTGGGGTAATTTATAGAGAAAAATACACCTCACTCCTGACCCTATCACCTAGGAGTTTATTAAGGAAATTTTCAGGAAGAAGTACGCATATACAAATAACAACAACTAGGATCCTTCCATGCTTTGGTGCAAGGAAGCCACACAATAGAGGAATATGAGATCAAATTCATGGAATAGGTTAAGTATGTCTCCTACATGGATAATTATTGGCACAAAAATTTCATCACAGAAAGACCATGGGTTTAGGCACAAGGGGCCACCAAGTGTCCATTGTAGTTTAGGACAATGCCAACATTTTCACCTTACCCAAAGGTTAAGGAGTCTCACTCGAGGTGTGTCATGACTGAAACTAAGAAGGATTAGATGAATATCAAGGATGACCCAAACATTAACTCATACATATATTAAAGAATACATTCTTCAAAACATCATATTGTTATAGTTATCATATTCATCCAAAAAAGGGCCATTAATATAAAAAATTTGAGTAGGTCTATAAATGAGAACAATATGTTTAATCACAATGCCATGCAAACTGGTTCATTCACTCATTCATATTAACTCAAAGGTAGATTCATTAAAATATACATCAGGCATAAATCATTGATAAAATACATAAAATACCATGGCCACGGGATGCCTTAGACCTCAAGCCAAGCCTAGCTCTGGCCACTTTGCAACTTCTCAAGTCTTTGGATCATGTTCCTCTATGCTTCTGGCTCTTACTAGATATGAAACCCTTCTTTGTGTTGTCTTCTCCTTTTATCTTCTCCTCTGCTACTCCCACTACCAGATATGTTTGGTTGTCTTTTCCCTTGGCTTCTACTCATTCTCCTCCTTGTCCGCTCAACTATTTCTTCTTGCTCTCGACACCTTGCTATAGCTTCCCATCTACTGCATGGTCTTACTTCCCTTCCAAATTTTCCTCTCTGCAACTCAACCATTGCTCCCACCACCTGTTTTCCACCTTAATACCTTCAAAACTTTTAAAATTCAAAACAATTCTAGATACAAATTCCTATTTGAACACATCGCTTATTGATCATATATGGTATAACATAAAGCATAGCTAGAATTTCTACAAACTCGATACATATTGTTCATATCATGACACATTTTATTTCATAATGGATGATATATATGAAAATGAACCATAAAACATTTTTAACACTTTCCATATTTGCATTTAAACAATTTACCCCCCTTTTTGTAGAAAGAAATTTGAAGTGTAGACATAGGACACAAATTTTGAACAAACAATTTGTATTTTCACCACAAAGACAAGATACATGACACATAAATAGTTCTTTATGAGATCCAACAAATTCTAAACCAAGATATTTATGTTTAGAAAATATCTCAACAGTCCAACTAACAAAGAAACTCAATCCTACCTATATATTATTGTAATAATTATTCGAAGCCCCCCCTTTAATGCTTACATCACATGATTACAAATATTATTACAACAATCATAAATTAGATATAGTCACATTTGTTTGGATGGTCATCATAAGCACTCACATCCACTCTAAAATCTTGCAAACAATTATCTTTCTTCACCACCTCATATTCAAGTTGTCAGTTGAACTCTATTTAAAACATAAACACCTCTGACCATCTTTGATGAACTTGCATGATCAACAATTTTGACATACATTATTCTGCCAAATTAAATAGTGCATTGTAACTGTCAGAAAAAGTAGCCAAGTAATGAAACATTCTATGAACAAGCTCCCATCTATCACACAACATAGCTCATTGTGTTTGGCAATCATCTAGGATTGTTATCTGGGTAGTAAATGTGTTCAAAATTTGACCACACAACTTGACCTTTTTACCACACAAGGATCTCATAAAAATAACTTGTAGTTGATGCTCTTGAAGCTCGAATCACAACAAGAGCCATCAACATATAACAGACATACATAATTAAATTAGCGATATGTTCTCTTGACAATAAGAACATTGAGAACCACTAGTTTAATTATATTACTCTATTCATTAATTGGTTATGCATATTTTTTTTTATAAATTCATGTACAAACACAACAAAATTACACACAAGATAGAGTTTACATAGCCACACACCAAAAAAGCACTATTTCACCACTCTCTCCATAGGGCTTCGCTTTAATAAAAGTTTCCTTCACAATATTTTCATATGCCTTGGAATTCAAGCCCAATATAAAGTCACGAGATGCATCAAGATCCTCTCCTGTGGTAATTTTTAAGGGTGTAGGAAGTATACTCTTCACTACACCTACTCCAACCCACTCATAGTTGTTGGGTTTTCTCATAATTTGAGGGACCATAATCTGCGAGGCTGCACAATCTTCTCTCACAATAATATCTGCATATTTGCTTGTAAGAGGGTGAATAGATTGGATAAAATGGTTTCAGTCCATCTATGGCAAGCCTTGTGTTGGCCCTCAATTTTGGTCATTTTTGCATATCCTAAATCCATCTATTTACCACCATATTGCATCCTATTTCACCTATATATGCCTCATTTTAGTCCTATTTTGCATATTCATGTAACTAAATTAAGTTTTTAAATTTTTGAATTTTTTTTGTAAAAATTGGGGTTTAAGAGTAAATTTGGTCTACATTAAAAATTTTCATAATAGCTCCATTAAAGTCATATGTACAGGACACATGGGTGATATCTAAGCACATATTTTGAAATATTGGGAACCGCGGATGAATAAACACCTATTGGTTCAGTCAAACTGAGCAAAAATAGGCCCGATCAACATTGGTCAAACTTGACCTAATATTCAGGAATCCCTAGTAAAATGGGTAGATTTATTATTTTCTGGTATTTTTTTCTGATTTTGTGAACCGAACTTGATGAGTTCAACCTAAATGGATGGATTAGGATTTATTAGTCTGTTAGAGCCATTATAGCCAAGTTTGTTTATGATTTGTCTATTTAAACACAGTTTATGGATGATTCAAGTGTGTGTAATTTTGTATTGAGATTATTGGAGACTTTTGAGATAATTTGAAGAATAATTTCTATTGTTCTATTTGTTGTTCGTGTTGTGGATTCTGTATTAAGTTATATATAGCTGAAGAGTTCTTAGGTGTACAAGGCAAGGTTGGAGGGCCCCATACCAAGCAAAGTACACTTTGGTTAAATTTTGTATAAATTAGGATATTTTGATTCATTATTTCTTGGTTCAGTTTTATGATTCAACTACTTGGATGTGACATGATTTTTGTATGATTTGTGGATGGTTTTGGTATGATTTTTGGATGGTTTTGGTATGATTTTTGGATGGTTTTGGTTATCCTTTATTCATACGAAGAAAGGATAACCAAGAATTTAAGTTAAATTCTCTTTTGATCAAATTATGAATCACAACTAAAAATAATCCTTTTGCATTTCTTGAATTATTTCATGAATTCCAGTTTATGATTTGATGTGATGGTAATGTTGTTGGAGTATAATTGTAAGGAAGGAAAACCAGGACCTCCTAAGTTATGAGCCTCTTCTCTTACTTTCTACACATCACAAACTATTTCTCTTTAGTTTCTCTTCTTGAGGACATTATTGTGGGGAATGACAACCAAGACCTCTTGGGTTAGGAGCCTCTTCCTTCACTTACTACATCCTGAATCAAAGAATTTTTAGTTTCTTGAAACTTAAAAATTATTTGTAATATGCATTTCCTTTAACCTTTGAGCCTTGCCTTCCAAAATTGACTTTACCTTAAATCCACATACTTTAGACGTGCTTCCGAGTCTACAAACTCGGATTGACAAGTAAAACACATGTGTTATTTTACTTAGTAAAGTGACTTGACATTTTTGGCATCACTACAGAGGAAGCACATTCAGATTTAATCAAAATAGGAAGATAATTAAAAAAAAAAAAAAAATACAAACATAAACATAAAAAAAATTAGGATTTTTCATTATGGTCATTATGCCTAGACAAATAGATGAAAAGGGTAGATACATAGAATAAGACACCCCAACTACTAAACCATTGGTAGAAGCAGGACTACCTCTATTTGAATTAACTACACCAATTGTTGGAAAACCAACCTTGGAAGAGTTAGAGGAAAAACTACATTCAGGACAAAGGTTAACACTTGTTGAAAGAAAAAAATTGTTAGCTTATGAAGTAAAGAGAAAAAAAAAAACAAGCATAAACATATTCTGTAGGAGAACAAAGAGAGACAAGAAAACAAATTGATCATCCTATCCTTGAACAAATAGATAAGCCTATCTTTGAAAATATTTCTAAATAAACAAAACAAGTTTAAAATACACAATCCCAATTTGTTACTGAAACATTTGAAACTGTTGAATAAGATATGGAAGAAGAAGAAAAAGGATATAACATCCCAATACTCACTCCAGAACAAAAAGAATGGCAAAGAAAAAGGGAAGAAGAGACAAGAAGAGAAGCAAAAAGTAAAAGAGAGGAAGATGAAAAAAGAGAATATGCTCATAAGAGAAGAAAATATGTAGAAATAGAAAATGATGAAGAAGTTACTCTTGGATTCCTAATTTTATATACTAGGGAAATTCTTGGAGAAGAGGTAAAAATGAAGAATATTCCACCTTCGGTTTCACCAAATTTCTATGGAATGTATTATGAAGATCCTGATTCATTCATGTTTGAATTTGATCTTATGTCGTACCTATGGTTATACTGATGATACACATAAGCTTCGTTTTTTTACTACTACTCGTAAAGAAACTGCATTAAAATGGTTTATGGGATTAGGAGAACACGCTATTACTTGTTGGGAAGACATGAGGAAAATTTTTATTATGAAGTATCAAGCCTATTGTATGCCTAGAGATTCAAAAAAAAATATTTTTAGGATGTATCAACAAGAAGATGAGAGTTTAGAAGAATACTTAGAATGGTTTCTTTACAATTTATAAAAATCTAAGCAACATTCTTTAAATCCTCATACCATTCAAACAATTTTTCTCGAAGGAATATGAGATTAATCTCTTTATATTATAAATGTGATGGGTAAAGGAGATATTTCATACTTACCATTCGATGAAATTGTTAAATTATGTCAGAAGTATTATAGAGGTAGAGCCAAAACAGGAAAAAGAGATATAAGTTCAAGAGCTGCTAAATCAACAATAGGAGGAGTAACAAGAGCAGAAATAGGGAGTTTGTTACAAAACTTTAAAGTCCATCTTTTGAGCACCTTAGGAACACAAGTTGATGTATTGAAGTCAAATAAGAAACAAGAAGAAGAAGAAGAAAAAATACTATGAATCGTTTGCCCTAAGTGTAGGAATAAGCATCCTTTACAAGAATGTCCTTTGGATAATATACATGTTTGTGGACTTCATACAGAAAACCATGTCACAAATGATTATCCAATATTAAAAGAGTTTCAAGTAGGCCAACTAGAAGAAACTCAAGGATTTTGTTATATGGCACCAAGAAGAGCTTGGAAACCACATTTTGTAGGTACATCTCAACAGTTTCCTCAACAAATTCCCCATAATTTTCTGTATCAAAATTCATGGAATACTCCTATGCCGTGGCAGGTTTGGCCTCCTCAACAAAACCAAAACCAACCTTCACAAAGTTGGTGAGGATATGCTTATGGAGCCCAATCTCCCCAACAATTTTACCCTCAGCAACCATATCAACAACAATATCAATCTTATCCTCAAGAGTTAGATCAACAGTCATATCCTCAACAACCATTTCCATATCAGTAATTCCAGCAATCCCCTCAATCAAATCCATTCACACAACAATCAATGCATGCACTAACTCAACCTCAGCAGATTTAGCTACCTTCTAACCAACCACCACCCACACCAACTCAATTACTAGCTCACCCAGTAGCAAATCCGAGTAATAAAGTGGAAAGGCTAGTATATAATGTGGAAGAAACAACATTATTTCCTACATATTCTATTCTTCCTATTCAAGACATCCACTTGAGGTATGGAAAATTTCTACAAAAATATTGTCCTCTGAAGAAGGAGAACAATCTAAAAAATATAATCCAAAGAATCAAATTCAGAAAAGTAAAACTATTTTGACTCAAACACCACCTTTCCCAAAAATGTTAGTAGAGTAGAAAGCTTTAATTTCTCTTCCTTAATTTGATATCTTAAATGAATTAAAGAATTCTTATGTCAAAATTCCTTTATTGCAAGCTATCAAAGATATTCTAATCTATACAAAAATAATAAAGGAATTATGTATTAAGAAAACTGGAAAAAAGAAAATAGATCCACCCACAATCTGATTCATTGAATAATTAGCTAGTCTCATGTCTGTAAAAACAACAATTGAAAAGTATATTGATCTCGAGATACCTATGGTTACCATTTCAATCAATAATTTTTCAGTTCCTAAAATTTTAATTGATCTAGGAGCTGCTATAAATGTCATGACAACAGAAACTATGAAGTATTTAAAATTTCCAAATATCTGACCTACTATTACAATTTTAGAACTGGCAGATAGATCTAAAGTTGTAGTGGAAGGAAGACTTGAGGACATCATTGTTTCTTTGGATTCATGGGAGTACCCTGTAGACTTTCTGATCTTGCAACAAAAAATAAATCTAGGAGGCCATTCTTTAATTCTTGGGAAACCATGGTTAGCCACAGCAGATGCCTTCATTGGATGTATATCATGAAGCATGATCATAGCACATGGAGATGAAAGGAAAAATATTACACTCTATCCTCATGCTCAATCTCCTTCTTTACTATCATGGTATGATGAACAACAAGAATAAACTCAAGATGTCTTGAGCACTAATCAAGCCTTTAATTTTAGAGAAGAAGAAGAAAATGAGGATTTAATACACCTTTTTATCTCAGAACCTAATATTTCTAAGCGGTTACAAATAATACAATATGAAGCCGCAAATCATTTTTTAAATCAATGTTTTCAGGAAAATTGTACTATTCAATCATTGCATAATTCATTTGAAAGAATATTTCCTGTCAACTCAATTACCAATTCTCAAAGCAAGACGATTGAAATCAATCCTGGAAAGAATCTAAATATTTGTAATAATCTACAATCATCACAAGAACAACATGTAATTGCATTGTTACAAAAATATTCAAAGATTTTGCCTACGATTATACAGATATGCAGGGAATACATCCAAAAACATGTATCCATCACATTTACACAGATGAAACAATAAAACCAGTAAGACAACCACAAGGAAGAACTAATCCAATGATGAAGGAGATAGTGAAAGAGGTATTGCAAAAACTATTACATGTAGGATTTATCTACCCCATCTTTGATAGTCAATGGGTTTCTCCCTTATTTGTGGTACCAAAGAAAAATGTAAAATGGAGAATATGTGTAGACTATAGGGAACTGAACAAAGAAACATTGAAAGATCATTTCTCACTACCATTCATTGATCAAGTACTATACTCATTGGCAGGGAAATAGCTATTTTCCTTTCTTGATGGATTTAATTTTTATAATAAAATCAAGATAACATTAGAGGATTAGGATAAAACTAAATTTACCTATCCTTGGGGAACATATGTTTATAATGTTTTACATTTTGGATTATGTAATGCACTTGCTACATTTCAAAGAGAATTCCTAGCTATATTTTCATATCTTATACATGAATGTGTTGAAGTCTACATGGATGATTTTACTGTCTATGGAGGTACACTAGATGATTGTTTAAACAACCTTGAAAATTTTCTGTAGAGTGCATAGAGACAAACTTATCCATCAACAATGAGAATTTTTGTATGATGTTAACTAAAGGGATAATGTTGGGACACCATATTTCTTCTTCTGGAATAAAGGTAGACCCAGCAAAGATAAAATTCATTGTAAAATTAATGCCACCAACAAAACAGAAAGAAGAAGTTTCTTGGGATATGCAGGCTTACAGAAGATTCATTGAAAACTTTAGCAAAATAGTCTTACCCTTGGTCAAATTAATAGAAAAATACATTGAGTTTCAATGGACTAGAGATTGTCAAAATGCATTTGAAAAACTGAAAGAAAAATTGTCTATAGCACCCATTCTCATAGGACCAAATTGGTCATTTCCATTCCATATATATACAGATGCATTAGATACAACTATAGGAGCATCTCTAGGAAAAAAATAAAATCCGTTTAACTATGCCATTTATTTGATAAGAAAAAATCTAACTCCGACATAATTAAATTATACAGTAACTGAAAAAGAAATGCTAACTGGTGTGCATGCACTCAATAAATTTATCCATTATATAACAGGTTATCAAGTGTTTATTCATAGAAATCATTCATCCATTAAATATTTAATGAACAAAACAATTACTAATGGCATAATTACAAGATGGCTGTTACTAATGCAAGAATTCAATATCACTGTTTTAGATCGACCACGAAAAGATAATCAAGTGGCAGATTTCCTATCAAGACTTCATTCTCCTAGTGATCTTATTCATGTTTCAGACAACTTTCCTAATGAACATCTATTTTCTATAATAGCTAAAACCCCATGCTTTGTATATGTGGCTAATTATTTATCATTTGGAATATTCCCATATCATTTCACTAGCAAGTAGTGTTGGCATTATGACACAGGTTTGGCACTATGACACAGGTGTTGTCCTTGATGGCAGCTCACTCAGATGATAGATCACAGTTCAGGCTCTCAGAATGAAGGAAAAAGAGATATATGCAGTTTCCTCTTAACCAAGCTGCGTATACATGCGGGATCACCAATCAAAAGGCGTGTATGCGTATGCACGCACTTTCATGCAAGGAAAAGTGTGTACATGTGGGAAAACTTGTTTTTTAGTCCATGGTATTTAGTCCCTAGTATTTGGACCTATGGTTTTGGACCATGGTATCGCGTCTGAAGTATGGAACCCAGGTATTGGTTCTAAGTGGTTTTGGACCATGGTATTGAGTAAGGCCTAAGACTATAAAATGGGAAGGAGTTCATTAGGCAAAGGCACTCACTCAAGGATTGAATATCTTATGAAGAGCAAGATTTAGAATACTGGTCATTGGGTTATGTTGCATAGCTGAATCTGAATCAAGGAGGAACCTGAGCACTAGGAGAAGGATAAGTTCTATTGATGGGTTAAGATCTTAAAACTTGAAGAGAAGTATCTTTGTGTGATTTTGATCTGTTATATTTCGTGCATGACTTGATTTATAAATCTAATAATCTGTTTATAACTGATGTTTGAATAATTGAAAAAGGGTAAATTATTTTTTTATAGATTTGTACGCAGGTTCGGTATAGCAAAGGCGTGTATACACACAGGTTTGGTAATTCAAAATAGCGTATAACAGGTTTGCCTTAATACAACAGTGTATGCACGTAGGTTCTACATATTGAAGTAGCGTACGTCTCATAAAATATGTTTTAGCTACTTCTGTTTATTGTTGCAGTGTTCTGGGTTCACGATTGGTTTCTGGTTACTGTTACTTTACTCTGGTTACAGTATTCAGAGAAGTGATTTTTTAATTCAGTTTTGTTTGGTGCAAAAGAGATTGGTTGATGCAAATACATTTGATGTTTGATTGACGGATCCAGTCTGAAAATTTATGAAATGTGGTCCCTGGAAGAAAAGAGAAGGTTGTAGCCTTATGTAGGTCAGCACCTACGTACTAGTACATCAGCTAGTACAAGAGCTAAAGGGGTTGTAGCTCCCTTCCAGGAGAAGCTGGAGAACGAGAGAAGGTTGTAGCCTTCTGCAGGTAGAAGCATGCGTACTGGTATAAGATTGCACTAGTACAGAAATATTGTAAAAAGAATTTTCTTATTAACAAGAAGATAGAGAAGCGTTGCAGCAGCTGGTTTTCACCCACATTGGGTTTCCACCTTATATCTTGTGTTCATATGTGTGATGATCTATTCTGTTTACTGCACCTATTTATTGTCCTTATGTTAATGAAGTTTATATGCATTGATTAAAGATCAAATAGATTAATTAAATCTTAAGTTTACTGAATATACGCTAGTTGTTGTAGACATAGTTGCGTGTATACGCAGGTTTCCATATTTGAAGTAGCATATATCTAAGTTTTAAAATGAAAAATTATTTGACTTGTTAATACTGATTCACCCCCCCTCTCAGTATTATTTCCAACAATTGGAATCAGAGCCGGTCCTTCAGAAGAAGCTTGATCGCTTGAAGGAAGATCTATCATAATGAGCAACTACGAAAAGGAGGCATCCATTAGGCCACCAATATTTGATGGGAGAAACTTCGTTTATTGGAAGGTAAGAACCATTGTCTATCTTCAATCTCTTGGTGCAGAAGTTTGGGATATCGTGGAAGGAGGATACACATTCCCATCAGCAACTCCTACAAATACAGCTGGTAAAAATCAGTATGAAACAAATGCAAAGGTTGTCAATACTTTATTGGGGAGTCTATCTCAATCAGAATTCATCAGCGTTATGTAGCTCAAAACCACCAAAGAAATATGGGACAAGATCATTCTAAGTGATGAAGGAGATGATCAGGTAAAACGTGCAAAACTACAATCTCTCAGAATTCAATATGAAACTCTCAGAATCCACAATGATGAAAGTGTGGCTAATTATTTCTTACGTATAGATGAGATTGTTAATTGCATGAAAAACTTGGGTGAAGAAATAAAATAAGTTACTTTAGTTGAAAAAGTTCTAATATATTTGTCTTCTAAGTTTGAATCAAAAGTTTCTACCATAGAAGAAAAGCAGAATCTTCAGAGTATTACTATGTCACAATTGCACGGAATCCTAACTGCTTTCGAAATGAGAAAAGGGGGACCACCAGACATGAGAGAAGCTTCATTCAAAGCTTCAAGAAAAGGAGAATACAATGAGACAGGGCATACATCAAAAGAAGAGGAAGAATCAAACTTGTTAAGAACCTTCAACGAGGTTCTGGAAGATTCAGAGGTAAGCTACCTTTCAAATGTTTTTCTTATGGGAGAGTCAGCCACTGTGCAGCCAAATGTCCTCATAAAGATAAGCTTAATAAAGGTAAGGAACCAGTTAAATGGAATAGAAAATAGAATGTAAGTAGGAAGAGCTATTATACACATGAAGACAATGATGGACATTCAAATAGTGATGAAGATGAACATGGTAATGATTATAGACTTTTGATGGCTTTTGAAGATGATGATTTCTTGGATGCTATAGATGAAGATGATCTTTATGAAGAAATTTCTAAACTTAAAATTTTTTTTAGAAGAAAAGAATATGATCATAGATACTCTGACATTCCAACTTGCTGAAAGGGAAAAACACAATGAAAAGTTAGAATGTGAAATTGTGGGACTTAGAAAAGATATTGAGAAAACAAAAGCTCTTAATCTTAGATTTGCTAAAGGATCTAAAACTTTAGATGAGATTATCAAAGTGCAGCGTTCTCCTCTAATCAAGACAGGTCTTGGATATACTCAAGGAGAAGTGAACAGGTTGACAATCATCAACAAAGGCATAAAACAGATCACCAACTAAATCGGGGTCAATCTACTTCAAGGATGAATAGAAGCTACAACCAACCACAGGTAAATCATTCTCAATTTTCCTCAAGAATGAATGTCAATGGAAACTACAATCACCTGGACGGTAGATTTGATAATCATAGGAATTTCTTTAATGGTCAATGTTTTTCATCTCATAACTTCGAACGCAAAGCTACTCAATGTGTTTCCTACAAGACCATCATGACTCAAGAAGCACGAAATCTAAGGAGCGTGACTGGGATCATGAAGAGGACCTACAATAAATTTTCTACTCTTGAAAATGAAATAGAATGCTCTATTTGTAACAGCTTTGGTCATGAAGATTCTAAATGCAGGAGTGAGTTTTGGCAAGCATCTCAAAATGAGCAACCTTCATTGGGTCCCAAAACATGGAGAAAGAATGAACTGCAACCAGAAAGTTGTGGTATAACCTTATATGTGGAAGGACAAGAAAATCAGTGGTACATCGACAGTGGATGTTTAAAACATATGACAGGTGATAAAGAAAAACTTTAGTCATATAGTGCCTTAGAAAAGGAAAGGAAGGTCTCATTCGAAAATGACACACCTGCACTCATAAAAGGTAAAGGTTTTGTTCTTTTGAAAGAAAAAGTCAAAGCTATAAATGTTATGTATGTTGATGGCTTAAAGCATAATATATTGAGTGTTAGCAAAATGTGTGATCTAGGAAATGAGGTAATATTTTGATCAAATGGATGTATTGTTCGTGAGCTTGATACAGGAGAAATAGTGATCAAAGGCATAAGAGCTCCAAATAATTTATACATACTCAAGGGAGGACAACAACAATGCTATCTAAGTAAGAATGATGAACTTTGGTTATGGCAAAGAAGATTGGGGCATCTAAGCTTCTCTCAAATAAGGAGAGCATGCAAATATCAGGTGGTTCATGATCTCCCAGACATCAGAATTCCAGACAATACAATATGCAAATCATGTCAATTTGGTAAGAAAACCAGAACTAATTTCCCTGAGAAGGAAGGATCAGCTAGTAAGCCAATTGAACTTGTCCATACTGATTTATGTGGTCCATCAAGGAAAAAGTCACCTCGAGGAGAAGAATACTTGTTGTGTATGTTGATGATATCATCTTTGGTAGCAATGAAGAAGCCATGATTCAAAACTTTTCTTTGGTGATGCAGAAAGAATTTGAAATGTCGCTGCTTGGTGAGCTGACATATTTTCTTGGTTTACAATTCCAAAAAAACAAATATAGTATCTTTCTATCACAAACCAAGTACCTCAAGTAGATCTTGAAGAAATATGGCATGGATGTTTCGAAACCAGTATGTACCCCTATGGTAACAGGATGCAGCCTCAGCGTAAATGATGATTCAACAGAAATACATCAACCAACCTATAGATCCATGATTGGTAGTCAATTCTCTCTGACAAGTACCCAACCAAACATCATGCATGCAGTGGGAATAGTTGGAAGATTCCAAGAAAATCCAAAAGAAGCACACCTTCAGACGATTAAAAGGATTTTCAAATATCTTCAAGGAACACAAAACTATGGCTTATGGTATCCTAGAAGTACATATCTCACACTTCATGCATACACAGATGCAGATTGGGCAGGAAGCGTGGATGACAGAAAAAGCACTAGTGGTGGTGCATTCTTTATGGGTTCCAGATTAGTATCTTGGTTCAGAAAGAAACAAAGTTCAATTGCATTATCTACAATTGAAGCAGAATATGTAGTTGTTGCATCTTGTTACACACAACTCCTTTGGATGATGCAAACTTTGCAAGACTTTCAAATCATTTGTACTCCACCTATCTCCATTTTATGTGATAATACAAGTGCAATCAGTATTTCAAAGAATCCAATAATGCATTCAAAGACCAAGCACATACCTATCAAATATCATTTTCTCTAGGAACAAGTGCTTGAACAAAAGGTCAAATTGGAGTATGTTCCCTCCAAGGAACAGGTTGCTAATATATTCACCAAACCACTGCCCAAGGAGACATTTGAATACCTCAGACAGAAGCTAGGAGTAGTTGATGAATCATCTTGCTATTGAAACTTATCTGTTTCAGAGAAAAGTGGTTGTACGCGAGTTTCATGAGGACCATCCATGTACATACATTAGTTTCTATGGATATAGTTGTGTATATGTTGATTTGAAGAAAAACAGTGGGCCAGACTTAGGATGAAAAGAGTCTAACATGGGTCTGACAGAGACCATCTGGTATAGGTTCAGGGGGAGCATATACTTCTAATAATGCATTGTTGGCATTATCTTAGAATATCTTGGTTCAATTTCACAATTGTTTTTGGTTTCAGGTGGAACAGATGTTGAGGGAGAACATGGTTGATAGTCTGAATGATGATTGACAAATGTTGCTGATGATAGTTGTTGATGACTATCATAGTATTGTTGTATATATTTTGTCTCTATGTCATGTATATCTTGTTTCCCCACTATGCCTAGGATGGATGATGTAATGTTCTTGTTTTATCATGTGTAAACTTTTGGTGTATCCCCACTTGGTTGGGTGGATTGGTCAATATTGGTATATCCCTACTTGGTTGAGAGATGGATGTATGTATGAGTCTTTGGTGATAGGAAGGTCATTTATAGAGTCATGTTCTTTCTTGTATAACATCTTTTCGCAGACCTTGCCTACAGTCAGGGGGAGCATGCACAACACAACAGAGCAAAAGATTTCAGCATGTACTTAGGGGGAGCATCACCCTTTTCCCTTGATGACAAAGGGGGAGAGTGACTTGGAGTGACTTGGGGTTGCCATCAAGTCCAAAGGGGGAGACTGTTTGCATTATGACATAGGTTTGGCACTATGACATAGGTGTTGTCCTTGATGGAAACTCACTCAGATGACAGATCACAGCTCAGGCTCTCAGAATGAAGGAAAAAGAGATATATGCAATTTCCTCTTAACCAAGTCGCATATACACGTGGGATAACCAATCAAAAGGCGTGTATGCATGTGCATGCACTTTCATGCAAGGAAAAGCGTGTACATGTGGGAAAACTTGTTTTTTAGTCCATGGTATTTAGTCCCTGGTATTGGGACCTATGGTTTTGGACCATGGTATCGCGTCCGAAGTGTTGAACCCAGGTATTCAATCCCAAGTATTGGTTCTAAGTGGTTTTGGACCATGGTATTGAGTAAGGCCTAAGACTATAAAAGGGGAAGGAGTTCATTAGGCAAAGGCACTCACTCAAGATTTGAATATCTTATGAAGAGAAAGATCTAGAATACTGGTCTTTGGGTTATGATGCATAGCTAGATTTGAATCAAGGAGGAACCTGAGCACTAGGAGAAGGATAA
Organism: Pinus taeda; assembly: GCA_000404065.3. NCBI lineage: Eukaryota > Viridiplantae > Streptophyta > Pinopsida > Pinales > Pinaceae > Pinus > Pinus taeda. The sequence continues at coordinate 136,190 of APFE031145835.1, forward strand.
GTTCTATTGATGGGTCAAGATCTTAAGGCTTGAAGAGAAGTATCTTTGTGTGATTTTGATCTGTTATATTTGGCACATGGATTGATCTATAAATCTGATAATCTAGGTATAACTGATGTCTGAATAATTGAAAAACGGTAAATTATCGTTTATAGATCTATACGCAGTATCAGCTTAGCAAAGGCGCATACACGCAGGTTCAGTAATTCAAAATAGCATATATGCAAATTTTCCGTAATACAATAGTGTATGCATGCAGGTTCTACATATTGAAGTAACATACATCTCATAAAATATGTTTTAGCTACTTCTGTTTATTGTTGCAGTGTTCTGGGTTCAGGATTGGTTTCTAGTTACTGTTATTGTATTCTAGTTACAACATTCAGAGAAGTGATTGTTTAATTCAGTTTTGTTTGGTGCAAAGGAGATTGGTTGATGCAGATAAATTTGATGTTTGATTGATGGATCCAGCCTGAAAATTTATGAAACGTGCTCCCTATAAGAAAAGATAAGGTTGTAGCCTTCTGTAGCTCAGCACCTATGTACTAGTACATCAGCTAGTACAAGAGCTAAGGGGGTTGTAGCTCACTTCCAGGAGAAGCTAGAGAACGAGAGAAGGTTGTAGCCTTCTACAGGTAGAAGCCTGTGTACTGGTATAAGACTACACCAGTCCATAAATATTGTAAAAATAAATTTCGTATTAACAAGAAGATAGAGAAGCATTGCAGCAGGTGGTTTTCACCCACATTGGGTTTCCACCTTATCTCTTGTGTTCATATGTGTGATTATTTGTTTTGTTTACTACACCTGTTTACTATCCTTATGGTTAATGAAGTTCAGATGCACTGATTAAAGATCAAATAGATTGATTAAATCTTAAGTTTACTGAATATACGCTAGTTGATGTAGACACAGTTGCGTGTGTACGTTGGTTTGCATATCTGAAGTAGTGTATATCTAAGTTTGAAAATGAAAAATTATTTGACATGATAATACTAATTCATCCCCCCTCTCAGTATTATTTCCAACAAGCAAAAAATAAAAATAATCAGAGAGAGTTCTAGATACAGTTGGGTCAATGGTGACCTCTTCTATACTAGTCTTAATCTTTTTATAAGAAAATGTGTAAGGGAAGATGAAATTCCTGAAATTCTAAAATCATGTCATGATGAACCATGTGGTGGCCATTTTACAGATAAATGAACAACATACAAGGTGCTCAATCTTGGCTACTGCTGGCCAACAATTTTCAAGGACTCAAAGGCCTATGTGAGAAGATGTGATAGTTGTCAAAGAACTGGAAGACCTATAGTATCATATGAGATTTCATTGAAACCACAAGTACTTATAGAACCATTTGAAAAATGGGCTCTTGACATTGTGAGGCATATTAACCCACCTTCAAATGGAAAGAAGTACATCTTAATGTGTACATACTATGTTACAAAATGGGTAGAAAATAAAGTGGTGGCATGAGAAACAGAAGAAACAATGGTTTCATTCCTCTTTGAAGAAATCTTTGTAATATTTGGATTTCCAAGACAAGTTGTTATAGATCAGGGATCATACTTCACTTCTAAACTTGTCCAAGATCTTACAGAAAAATACAAAAATCAAGCATAGAAAGTCTTCTTCGTATCATCCACAAGTAAATGGAAAAGTAGAATCTACGAATAAGGTTTTGGAAAACATGATGGTAAAGACAGTGCAAATGAAAAGGAATGATTGGTTGGGCAAATTAAAAGATGCATTATGGGCATAAAGAATTACAATGGAAAAATAATACTGGATTTAACCCATATCAACTAGTATATGGTAAAGAAATTATGTTACGAATCGAATTTCAAATTCATACATTTAAAATTGTAGAAGAATTGGGATTGAACCTGTCAAAATCTCAATAGTAGAGAATTATGCAGTTGAATGAACTAGACGAGATCAAACAACAAGCAGTTGAGTATACATCACTAGTACAATAGCAGAGAATCAAATGGCATGCCAGATTTATCAAAAACAATTTTTTTCATAAGGGAGACTAGGCTCTTCTTTTCGACTCCAAGTATAAATATTTCAAAGCTAAGTTTACTACTCGTTGGCTTGGGCCATATGAGATAGAAGAAATATTTGATAATGGAGCAATCAAGATCAAGACAATTGATGAAGTTGCCATTTCATTTCTAGTTAATGGTCATAAAATCAAAGTTTATAATAAGCCTATCAATAAAGAAGACTTTCTGAATAGAGTCTCAATAGAAAACAATATGGAAGTATTGCAAGAGCATAGTGATATGGCTTCCCTACTCCCAAAATAAAAAATAAAAAAGTTAAAAAATAATAAAAGAGTTTGGTTGTGAAAATCCAGGATATTGGCACAATACAAAGTCGAATTCATACCAAAAAACCAGGCTTTTTTGACCAATATGAATTCTCTTTTATGTTTTTCAATTTCATTTTGTAGAATCATCCTCCAAAATTCAAAGACTTGAGGACAAGTTTCAAGATCAGCAAGAGGGAAGATCTATAATAAATAAGCAAACTATGCAACTGGTTTAATGTGAAGAAGTTACATTGCAGAAGGACCAAAACCAATGTCATATGTTATTGGAGAATGGACCTGATAATCAAGGAAAATTTTAAGGATGGAGAATTTTCTTGAAGTTTAAAATCATTGGTGAATCTCACTAATCCCTATATGCAAAATATAAAATGTTTATTGATATATTTGTAAATTTATTCAAATTTATAATGATTTTATATGGTTTCTATATAATTTTGGCAATTTTTAATCTAAAATAATTTTATATTCTAAAATTTGGGTGAATCGTCTTTTATAAAATTGGAAATTGGTGAATCTTTTTTTGGAAAATTATGGAAAATTACCCCACTGTGCGAACATTAGCCCCTAAAATTTTCCATGTTGATTAGTCATCTTAAAATCAACATCAAAGGGACTGAGAAGCAACTACAAGCATCTACAATCCAGAAAAATCATTCAGCATAATTCATTTTGAGGTCAAAGTATTGTCATCATTAGCAAAAGGTCAAGTATTGACAAAAGAGCTCAGGTCATGATAAATAGAAGAAAAGAATTAACAATAAGTTATCAAGTGAATGGAAATTACTGTAAGTTTAAAGTATTCTTAATGCCTTCGATTTTGAAATTTTTAGTATGATTGATAAACTAGTTTAAACATGAATATGCAATACCCCTATCCATGTATATATCATCCTACATTATCCTACATTACCCTATATCCTACATAAGCCTACATTGTATACATTTACCTCTTACATTATTCATTCATCCTATTACATTCATTAACCTTATTATTATAACCTTACATTTTTTGGCCACATCTGCTTTTTGGGCCAAATTTTTTTGCCTCATGGAAAAATTGCCTACAAAACAAGAAGGATTAGTCTCATATGCCTACAAAACAAGAACAAATAGAGTTAGTATCATTACAAATATACTTAACATATTATTTCAAAAAGAATTTGATTTGAAATGACCCATGATTATGGTCATTTCAAAACAAATCATTACATAAGTATATGTAAATGATGAAAAAAAGGGCAAGTATGCAATGATAAAAGCATAAAAATGGATATTCAACATGTAATGCAAGTGTAATGGATCTGAAAATGCATAATGAATAGGCATAATGCATAATCAAGAAAGTATGCAACGCAAAAGTCATAGACTAGTCCTAATAATGATGAGTACTGAAATCTCTAAACTACAAGAAGTTGCAAGCTATGATGTAGCATTAACGAGAAACAAAACAAGTGTCAAAGACATGTACAATGGACAACACTTGTGTTAAAAAGCAATGATAAGAGTGTAAAATCATGATGCAAGTTATGTACAAAGTTTATAAAAATGGTAAGCTATGTACAAAGGGAATAGAGTTATATCATGTGCATGTGTCAAGTGAAGCAAGTGGCCACCAAAGGTACAAGTGACACGAAGCTAGTCAAATTGAAAAATGCAACAGCAAATGATCAGAAATTGTTTCAATGGGTTTCACGCACATGTGAACAATGTCTGTGTGTTTTTCTTCATCATCGCAGTTAAGTTTCATCATAACCTAGCTCAAAATCATAGGACACTGTGTATTCATTGTTTATCCACAGCCTAAAGAAAACATGAAACCCTATTTGACTGAGAAATAAATAGAGATTGAAAGAGGAACTGTGTGTAAAGAGGAACTATATGCAAAGAGGAGAATCATGTGCAGAGATGCACGAGGAATTGTGTGGAGAAATAAGGAGGAGAGTTTTTTTTTAAAGCACGAGAGATAGGAGATTGCTAAATCGATATTTCCTCTGCACTGAGTGGACATATCCTCCATAAAATCCCATAAATTGCGCAGTGATTAGGTAAGAGTAAATCTCAGGGTCTTCTCAACTATTAATGATCTCTAAATATTTTGTTATTCCCTCAAAAAAGGTTCAACTTGAGTTGTAGTTTAAATGTGTCATACTATGAGAGAAACATGACTTTAGTCATAGATCAATAATGCTCTGTCACCTAAAAAAGGCCCTGCCACCTGTAGACCAATGAATTTTCGAATTGCTAGAGGAAGTGAGTTTAACAAGGATTGCATGTTTAAACATGAGCAAAAAAACCTTAACAACCTAATCTCTACAAGGCTTCGACAGTCATTTTCAGCTTAGGTATCATTCCAAAAATAATTTCATCATACATTTTCAAACGTAGTTTGCCAAATTTTGCATATAAAAAAAACACAATGAGCATCCTTTTGTTTATAAATTGAGTAGTTTTGTATGAAATTTTGCAAACAGAGAAAGTTTTTCATCGATTTTCATGGGAAATTTTTCAAGCACAGAGTATTTTTAAACACAATTTTGCAAATAGTGGGAGATTTTGAATGCAGTGGAGATTTTTTTTTACATGGTTTTTCACACAGTGAGAGTTTTTTTTCACCCAGATTTACAAATAGAGGATTTTTTTGAATACAATTTGTAGAAGGAGATGAAGAAATTGAAGATCTCAAGGCGGAAGAAGTAATATCATTTCTCTTTTTCAAAGCTACATAGGTCTAGTAAGTACATTTACCATGATTTTTAGCCAAAGATTGCATGAATGAGAAGGTCAAATATATATATTTTGCTTGTTATATTCATGATGAGATTATTTATTGGACAAGACCATATTACTTGGTACACATATCAAATGCAAATGGAAACCAAAATTGAACCTAAAGACTTCAAGATAGAAAACCGGAGTAAGGATACAGTAGAGAAACTAGGCCAGGCAGGGCTACTAGAGTTTCTTAAAAAGTTCAATGGTCACAATGATAAAATCACACAGGAGTTCATAGAGAATTTTGAAGATGAAAAAACCAAAGTTGGTGAAATTTCTATACCATTGAACCCAACCTTTATTTCTCAAGCATTGGACCTTCCTTTGATAGGATAAGAGTATCACAAGGGTCTCCATTTTAAGGAGAAGGGATGGACCTTTTTCCTGGAGAAATAAAGGAAGGGGTCCTTCGACAGGACAAAAGGGATTCCAAGAGATTGGCTCAGAGAGTCATGGTCAGAGTTGGTTTTGATTATCCATAAGTACTTCACTTGTGATAATCAGTACAGTGTGGTATACCTTTATCATATCAAATTTCTTCAACATATGAAGGGAGACTTTAAAATCAACTTACCCTACATCTTTCCAAAAATTGTAACCAAAATGATAGAGAATGTCAAGAACAAAACAAAATCCGAGGAACCCAATATCTATTCTCATGGGTTAATCAAGGTACTTGTTTAGTATCAAGTAAGGAATTAAGGGTTTCTTTGGAAGAAGTTTTTGGATAAGCATCATTTTGAAGAAAATACAACAGGGAAAGAAGAGAAGTTTGAGCAGTTGCATGTAACAAGAAGTATCATGCCTTCCCATTTCTATCCTAAGATAAGATTTAAGAAGAAGCAAGATGATATTATGATTGAAAAAGAAAAATTATTTCAGTCCATTCCTAGGAGGCCTAGAAGAGAATCACAAGAGGAACCAAGCAACGAAGGAAAAGATCCAGAAATTGAAATTATTAGAACTAAGCCTACACACACATCAATGCATATTGATGAGATTATATAGAGATTGGAGGAGGATGTTCAGGAAGAGACCATAGAGAAACAATTTTATTTTGAGGATGCTTGGGTAGGAGCCACCTCATCTTACTCATATGCCAAAGAGACTAGGGAAGAATCTAAAGAGCTACACAGTGAAGAATATCTTAAGAAAATAGCAGAGTTGACAAGTGAGATGGAAGACATCAAGATCATGGAGAGACATTTGAAAAAGGAGAAAAAAATGTATAAAGAAAATAACAACAACATAACCAAGGAAAATATGAAATTGAGCAAGCAAATTAAAAAGATTGAGACTCAGAATATCCTCATCTCTAAACAAGCCTACAGATGGCTAAAGGAGAAAAACTTATGGAAGTACAAATATGACAAAAAAAAAGTGAACAATGTCATCTAAAAAGAAGATAAATATGAGGGTATTGACATTCTCTTTCAAGTTGCATAGGAAGAATCAACAATATCAGGAACAATAGGGGCATCATCACTTAGGAGATCTAAACGGAGGAAGCAAGCATGAGGACATGCCTAAACATCAGCAAGGGGGAGATGTTGGCCCTCAATTTTGGTCATTTTAACCTATCCTAAATCCATATATTACCACCATATTCCATCCTATTTCACCTACATATGCCTCATTTTAGTCCTCTTTTCATATTTAGGTAACTAAATTAAGTTTTTCAATTTTTGGAATTTTTTGTAAAAATTGGGTTTTAAGAATAAATTTGGAATGCATTAAAAATTCTCATAATAGCTCCATTAAATTAATATGTGTAGGACACCTAGGTGAGATTTGAGCACATGTTTGGAAATCTTGGGAACCTGTTGCACTGAAAATTGTCACCTTGACATTCTGCTATCTATCTGAGTTCATTACCACTCATACTTTCCCCCTCTGCAAGTCTAAAACATCAGTTCCTCATATCAAGTCTTGAAAATAAGAGAAAAGCTCTCAAAAGTTTTTAAAACTCTAGTTCCGCACTTTCTCTTTGTCTTACCTGCAGTCCTGCACCTAATGGTCATGTCTCTGGCGTACCTGACTGCACTGTCTCTGTGTTAAAGGTGAGGACCCCTATAAAAGTTAAAAAGGCACAATTATATTCTGAAAAAACTCACTTTCAGTTATTTCTAGAAGTTTCCAGAAGGAATCTTGAGGTGGCAAGTTCTCTCTTTTAAGGTTCATGTAACCCATACCTTAAGGAGCTAATCCCTTGATGTGAGGAGCTTATTCCTTTGAAGGAGGATTATATCCCTTCATAGGTGGAGTTGTAACCTCCCCCTCTGCACTATAAAAAGAAGCATTGAGCTGGTTAATAGGTTAGAGTTAGAAGCTTAGTATTTTTTGAGGAAAAATGTTGTTGGAACTTAGTCTTCTTTAGTTGAGTTTTGATGAGGAGAGATTACATAACTCTATGAATCTCATTTGGAAGAGTGAAAAACTTGTCAAAGTAAAGGAAATTCCTATTTCAGACCCCAAGAAGAACTTGTTGAACATCAAGGCTGAAAAGGTTGTAAGGTTCTTCTACTATTCAAAGTTAATACAAATATATTTGTTTTTCTCAATAAGCTGTTAATTCATTGTTTATTTTATGGATTTCTTGATCACCATAATAGGCATGATTTATAATATTTTCTATGCAGACGCTATTTAATGTTTGCTTGTTTGTGATTGTAAGTCTTCAAAGATAACTCTTTTGAATGATTGGAGAAGGACTACTACGAACAAGAACTAGATCTAAGGTAGGATCTTAACACCTTTGTAGTATTTACTTATAAATCGTATATGTCTAGAGAAAGATAGGTTTGTTTGTCTGTTTGTTGCTAGACTATGTTTTGATACTAGGGAGATCGGTCTTGTCCACAAGATCGATTTATCCAGCCAACAAATTGGTGACTCCATTAGGGAATGACTTCATTTTTGGTTTTCCTTTATTTTGACTTGAGAAAATTGTTTTCTTTGGTTTTTGATTGATGTATACTGGTTTGGGTAGGTTTCAAAAATGGTGAAGTATTTTTTTTTTAAGCTTTCTAGGGACCACACTTTGTCTTCACAAACATTGTGGACATCTCCGCATTTTCCTTTAGTAAACAGTGTGTGATATCACCTGTTACTTCTGGGGCTTGCAGACCCTATAATTGTTTTTGAAAAACTTAAGATATCTTCTTCCAGTTAATTTTAGGTTTGATTTAGGAGTTTTAGTGTCTACCCAGATCTTTATTTTTCTTGTCAAAAATCTCGTGTGTGAGTTTCACTGGTGTTTTTATTTTGAATGATTTTCTAGAAGTTTTGCATGCTTGAAGTGGTTTTCACTTTGTCTCTATAATGATTCAAAGACCAGAAGCTTGAGAAACCTTAGATCGCCCTAGTCTCTTTTCATCTTCTTGATGAGTCTGACTTGGTTTTGAAATCTATCCTTTGTGAGAAATAGATTTATTTTTCGCATTGCAAATATTTGAACAAACTTTGTTATAAGTTCGGAATTTCATTTTTACAAAAGAAAACATATTTGGATGTTTTTTTATTGGTTTGTTATTATGTGCAAATGAATCCTTAGTTTATTGAACAACTAAGTCAAACATCCTCAAAAATAATTGAAGCTTTTATTCAATTAGATTTTTAAAGTTTTTAGATCTCAAAAATAATTTTTTGTAGCTTTGAGTGTTTTTCTAAAACTTGTAGATCTCTCTTGAAGCAAATTGTTTTTTGTAGTTTCGAGTTTTGAAAAGTGAAAGGGATTTATTGTGAGAATTAATTATTTGTCTCATTTTGAGTTCTTATTTAAAAAAAAAACACAAAAATATTTTCTTTCCATTTCCATGTTGAAAGAAAGAATTGTTTCTTAAAGAATTGCATTCTCAAACTCTTTCTTTTAGCTAGAATTTCATTGAAAAAAAATGAATTGCTTATCATTTTAGGTGCATTTTATTTTAGTGTGTTTGGAGTCAAGTCTTCACACCATCAAAGTTTCATTTCCATACCTATTGACTTAAAGAACAACCCATAAAAGCTACGCTTAATTAAAATTGATCTAGTAATTTTTTATATTTCTAGGGTTCTTATCACCAATATAGCTTACGCTAGTATCTTGGAGTAGGGAGTAATTAACTCTCCAAGATAGTTAAAACAAACAAGTACATACATCTTGCTGTAGGAAATAAATCCAATTGTAATTGGTACATTCTAGGAAGATTCTCTTAAAGGAGTCAATCACGAGATCATGTTCGAACCTTTGAGATAATCAATTATGTTTCATTGGGAAAGATAGAAGATTTGTGTGTATTATAAATAGTAAACCTCGGATTAACCATTATCGAGGATCCTGGGGTCACTTGTTGATAAACTTCGGATTGACCATGTCGAGGAGCCCTCAAGGGGATTGAGCTTTGTTACTCTGCCCTCAGTGGTATTTTTTTTCTGTTGGTAACGTTAGTGTCCATAAACTTAAGATTATTTCCTAAGGTGACGGTGAAGGACAAATCTCACTGTACCTGGAGCAGATGTCGACCAGACTCACTTGAATTCTCTAGGGGGTTCTCTTCACTTGAGATGGTTTTGTGAAGAAACTTGTGCCAATCTATTTCATTAAGCAGGTTATCAGGGTAACTGTTCCAACCGCCCTTTCTATATTAAACTTCTACTAAGTTGGATTTCATCACCAACTAGTGTTTTTATTACGGGAAGTTACTGTTTGTGCATGGTTTGAACTCTTAGATTTTTTAGGCGTGTGATTCAGCTCTTTGTTTCTTTAGAGATTTTAGGTGTTTTTATTGAAATTTTCTTTGTTTGCGTGTGATTAATTAATATTTAATCATGGTCAAATTACTTAGACAATCTCATAGAATTCAGGGGAAACCTCCTGAGTATACACCAAGCTAACTTGAAGGGCTGCGAGCTCTTGTATCACCTAGTGATAGTAGAGTTGGATCACTATAAGTCAGAGAGTCATCTCTAATTATTCATCCTGATTATCAAATACAAACAATAGAGCATATTCAAGAGCCAATTTCATTTTCCAAAGTTACTGGTAGTATTTCTCCTTCCAGTGAATTAGCTGAAGAACCTGAAATTTCTGAGTCTAACGTTGAACCTGCTATTTTGGAACCATCTTTAGGATTTGTTACTCCAACTTCTAGTGATCCTGGTTCACCTAGGGTAAGAAATATCATTACTCAAAATCTTCCTTCTGGCCTCATTTCTATTGAAGAACCTGTTAGTCCGGATGAAGACGTAACTCTTCCTGAAAACCATTAGTCTTTAAATCTTAGGGAGCATGAATCAATATTCTACAATCCTTTTAGGAGTGACACTTGGTATTTATCATTGACAATTTTTTAGAAAACCCGAGTCTTAGTTTTTCACCACCTCGAATTCCTTTTCATCCTACACCAAGAGGTTATTATCCTTCATCGATCATGTCAAGACAGTCATCTATGTTTTCCCAAACACAGGAAACATTTTTATATGGTGGTCCTTCTGTTCCTTCGGGTACCAATCACTTTCTGGTACCTTTTCAGGAGCAACTCCTCAACTGACTGAACAAGAGTTATCATCTAGTAGTAATGGGACTCAATCATTGAATGTAGAGAAAATCCTTATGATGTCTGGTAGTATTCCAATCCTCAACCTCAAGGTAGTCAATTATTGTTTGGGGGGCAACCCCAAGGTAGTCAGTTACCGCCTGGGTGGCAACCTCAAGGTAGTCAGTTACCGCCTGGGGGAAAACCCCAAGGTAGTCGGTTACCGCTAGGGGGCAACCCCAAGGTAGTCAGTTACCCCCTGGAGGACTACCTCAAGGTTTTCAACCTTCAGGACAGTACATACCCTAAGGTCAACCCCAGACTCAGTATATTCCTCAGGATTCTTATCAACCCCAGATTCAGTACGTGCCTAAGGGTTATCAACCTTGAGGTCAGTACCCAATTCAAGGTTTCCAACCATCTTCTGGTCAATAATTTTTACAAGGAGATGGAAATGTACCGCATAATTATCAACCCTACATTCAACTAGGTTATGGTCCTCCATATGCACAAATTTTATGGGTCCATACCCCAGAATGGACATGGTCTGGAATATGTCTCAAACTCAATAGACTATGCAACCTAATGTGTAATTACCTAATCAACCTAGACATCCTTTGGTTTTTGGTCCAATCCAGCAACCTATCCAACCTACTGTTCAAATCCCTGCACCTGGTTTAGTTCAGCAACCTGGGCCTAACACACCTCAGGCTCCGCCTCAAACTGCTGCAACTACTCCAACTCCTGTTCAACCTACAACACCTGTTTCTGGACTATCTGTAGATCTGGTTTCTACTATCCCTACATCAGTTCAAATTCCTCATGTCCCTATGCCACAGTTAGGACCTATAGTTCAGACTTCGATCTAGATGCATGTAGTACAAGATGGTGCAAGTACGATTGACACAAGTCAACTACAATTCATCTATCAAACAGTATCAATTCATTCCTACTGTACAAAACCCAGTTTATCAGTATCAACCATATCCCGGCTATACTTATCAATAGCCTCAACAACCCTAGTATGGTCTAGTTAATCCTACTTTTGTAGGAGGTTATAACATTCCTAATGCAAATCTGATTCCAGGTTATCCTGGATATCCTCCTCCTAGAACTGGTCTCATTACGCAAGGTTTTTGTGACCCTAACCGTTAGTTACCATTTATTCCAACTTTGGATTTACCTGATTTGTCGCGCCTTATGAATGATCTAATTTACTATCTTCCATATTGGCTGTCAATGCCTAGTAAGTTGCCCAATGATATCTCGAAATTCAAGGGTAATTTAGGAGAGGATCCATCAAATCGTGTTATGACTTATCATCTCTGGTGTGCATATAATTAAATCATTGATGATTCAATTCGATTGCATCTTTTTCAAAAATCTCTTATTGGTCTCGCCGCCAAATGGTACATTGAGTTACCACAAGGCTCTTTTAATAATTTCGATCAGTTAGCCACTGCTTTCTTAACTCATTTTCAGTTGCCTATCCGATACGACAATGACACAGAACTGTTAAATGAAACAATCCATGTCCACATATATTTCTGATCATATTCATGAATGGCGACGTAGAAGACGTTTAGTGAAAGTTTTCATTCCATATCAAATTTTAGCAGAATGGTTTATTAAATCATTGTTACCCAAAATCACTGAAGATTGAGCTAAGGGAGGAGTTGTCACTGAAGAGAAAGTCATTGCTCAGGCTCAGTACCTTTACCTCGTCTATATGCAGTTAGGTACTTTACATGAAAAAATCCCTGATCTTCCAAAACACGGTCAAATAATTGCAGCTCCTTCAGGGTCTCATGCCGCTGATGGTATGATTGGTTTAGTTAGTACTAGAAGTAAGAAGAAATCTTCAAATAATTCTTCTCCTATAACAACTTTACCTGATTCCTTGAAAGGAGATTCTTCCACTGAATTTTCTGCCAACATCCATGTCGTAGACTCATCTACGACCAAATCAAAATTTGGTTGTAAAAGGAATGGGAAGAAGAAAAACAAACAAAATTCAAAAGACAAAATAGATAAAAATGAATCTACTGACGAAAAATGAAAACCTCACTATCCTTGTTTCATTTTCAATGAGGATCATTTTACTAAAGAATGCCCACATCAAACAGAGGTTTTGAAATTCGTTAAAGGTTCTCAAACACCTACTATTTTGAAGGATCCCTTTCCTACTCAAGATATTAAGATGATTGGTTCTTCCCCAAATGCCTCAGAGGAACCCATTATGATGATGTCTCATGTCAGGATTGTGACACGATCACAAGATTATGGTAGTAAACATTCTATTGGTGGTAAAGAAGCAGAATCTTCAAATTAAAACACATCAACTACACCTCCTCTGGGTTCTGATCCACTACAGATCTAGAAAACCAACCCGGACTTAGTAATCAAACCGACTGCTAAAGGTATACTTCATAAATCAGCTTTCAATCCACATGCGAGAGCTTCTCAGAATTACAACATTGTTGAAGACTTAACTATTTCCCCTTAAGCAATGTTGGCTTTGGAAGTGCTGCAATCATGCCTAGCACAACATAAATTACTATTGTTTTCTATAGGAGCTGTTGATATTCAGGACTCGAACCTAATAATCTTCAATTTAGAGAATAGTACACCCCACCTACCTCATCAAATGGCTTTCTAGATTCTAGTTTAGTCAAAAACAAACCTTGTTTTCAGACTGTGATTGATGAAGGGGCTTCTATGTGTATTATTTTGATCCAGTGTTGGAAATCGCTTGGTTCTCCCACACTCATTTAGTCTTCAACAATTCTAAAGGCTTTTGATGGCCGAGGGTTCCATCCTTTTGTTACTTTGCAGGATTTACGTATAGGGGTTGAAGGCAAAACCGTAAATTTAGATGTGGAAGTGGTTGATGCCCCTCTAGATTACAACCTTCTCCTAGGTCATATTTGGTCTTATGCTATGACTGTTATTGTTTCATTGGTCTTTTGGCTTATCGAGTTTCCTCATAATGGAAATATCGTTACAATAGACCGACTGACCTATTTCTCATCTGACCCAGCCTCTACAGTTAGTATTCAGAACATCGATAAAACAACTATCCCTTACAAGGATGTTGGCATAGGTTTGATTAAAGATTCTGGTTTACTAGCAACTTTTTCCTTCCCTCCTCCTAACGTATCACCTTCTATTGCAAATATCCATATCATTTCATCGAATATTGTTACTTCTGATGATCCTTGGATCATACCTTCCGATTCTGAGGTGGATTCATTTGATGGCGCAATGCCTTTGAGTCCCTTTGAAATTGCATATCAGGCTATACAGTCGTTTTCGATTCTTGTTCAACCATAACTAGTCCAGTGAATGTGGCCCATGAGGAATCACTTTCGATATCAACCTCAGCTACAACAACATTTTCTGATCATGTTCATACTGATGAGCAGATTCATGAACTTTTGTCTGTTGATGATTTACCATGGGAAGATCTTCATCGCCGATCTTTGTTTTTACCTCAGCTTGATCATTTTGAAAATGATTTTTCTTCTATTTTTACTAATAACCATGTCAAAGAACTACAAAATCCATTGCAACATTTTGAATCTGAGTTAAATTTGGGAAATATATCTCGAACGGTTCCTATTGACATTTCAGTTAAGCCAGGAATTGTTGAAAACATTCATATAGCTGCTTCCTGTATGGACGATGAAATCCAAACTTATTAAGCCCTATTTCAAGAATTTCGTGACATGTTTGCCTGGTCATATGAAGAAATGCCAGGAATCAATTCATCAATTGTTTTCCATGAAATTAAGACTTACTTGAATGCTAAAATTGTTCGGCAACACTTACGTTAGATACATCCGAGAAAAGCCACTGCTATCAAATTCAAAGTTGAAAAGTTACTTCACGCAGGTTTCATTTATCCAATTCCTTTAACCGATTGGGTATCAAATATTTTTCCTATCAACAAAAAACAAGGAATGATAAGAATATGTATCGACTATAGGGATATTAATCGAGCTTGTCCTAAAGACAATTATCCAACCCCCTATATTGATCAAATTATTGATGATTGTGCCAGTAGTGAAATGTTCTCCATTATGGATGGTTTTTCCGGTTACAATCAAATCAACTTACTCCCTGCTGATCAACCTAAAATAGCTTTCATTTGTCCATGGGGGAAATTTGCTTATTGCAAATTACCCCTTGGATTGAAGAATGTTGGAGCAACTTTTCAAAGGGCTATGTATTACGCATTTCATGACATCAAGCACATTTTGCAGCCTTATCTCGATGATTTACCTACCCATTCATCATGTAGAGCTAATTATCTCACTAATTTATGAGCTATCTTTATGAGATGTAGGTATTATCAAATTCGGCTAAATCCACACAAATGTGTATTTTGTGTAGAAACAGGTCGCTTACTGGGATTTGTTGTTTCAAAGGCTGGCATTCATGTCTACCCCTCGAAGGTTGAAGTTATCATCAATCTACCTCCTCCTTCGACTCTTTGTCAACTCCAAAGTTTGCAAGGGAAAGCAAACTTTTTACGTTGTTTCATTCCTAACTATGCCGAGATAACAAAAGGTTTTACCAGTTTGTTAAAACAGAATATTCCATTCTTTTGGGATGAGATCGTTGATCAATCTTTTGATGCACTTAAACATGTGTTAACCCATGCACCGTTACAACATCCTCCCAATTACAACGAGGATTACTTTTTGTATCTCGCCCCTTCTCATTCCACCATTGGCATGGTTTTAGTTTAGGAAGATGAATTCAACAATGAACATGTGATTTACTATCTTAGTCAAAATCTGCATCTGACTGAGCTTAAATATTCACATGTGGAGAAATTGGCCTTGGCAGCTATCCAAGTTGTCCAAAGTTTTCATCACTACATCTTATTATGCAAAACCACAGTAATTTTTTACTGTAACCCTATGATGTATATCTTGACTAAACAGTTGCTAGGGGCAAGTATTCCAAATGGATAGTTCTCCTGCAGGAATTTGACTTGGAATTTGAAAAATCCAAGGCAAAGAAATCTTTGGATTTTTCCAAAATGATGTGTGATTTCCCGCGTACTGATACTAAAACTATGGCGGAGCAGCCCATTATGGATGAGTCCTTGTTTCTTATCATTACTCTTGATCCTTGGTATGGAGATATCATTATTTATCTCCAAACCCAATCTTTTTGGCTTGAAATCTCATGATCTTAGTGACGGAAAATATGTTTCCAATCCCAACAATACAATATTATTGGTGATACACTTTATCATCATGGACCGGATTCTATTTTTTGACGTTGTCTAACTCATGAAGAAGATGAAAAGGTTCTGAATGACTGTCATTATAGAGCATGTGGCAGTCATATGTATGGGTATGCCATAGCCCAAAAGATATTACGCGTTGGTTATTTCTGGCCATCCTTATTCAAATATTGTATCTATGCAATCTGGAAATGCCATAATTGTCAAATCTTTGATCGTAAAATGCGTGCTCCACCTACTCATCTCCACCCTATAATTGTTGTTAGTCCTTTTGCAAAGTGGGGTATTGACTTTATTACATGTAACCCTCACTCGGCTGAGGGGTGTGCGTATATTATCCTAGCAGTAGATTATTTTACTAAGTGGGCCAAGGCAATGCCTACATTTTCAGTAGATGGAAATACTACTGCAACTTTCATATTCAATCATATAATTTCTAGATTCGGTGTTCCTCAAGCTATTATTACTGATCATGGAAGTCACTTTCGAAATATCATGATGACTAAACTCACAGATCAACTTGGCCTATGCCACGATAGTTATACTCCATATAACCTATAGGCTAATGGTCTAGTTGAAGCTATCAATAAAGTTTTAGTCACTATGATCAAACGAATCATTGGTATTCATAAGTCAAATTGGCATACCATGCTATTTTCAGCACTTTGGGCATATCGAACCTCAGTGAAAACATTAACTAGTTTCACACCTTTTTCAACTCGTCTACGGTTTGGAAGTAGTGTTACCTATTGAATGCGAAATTCCATCATTACAATTAGCCATAGAATTACTCCCAGCTACTTCTGAAGAAGAGAAACATTTTTGTACTTAGCTCAGCTAGATGAGAATCGACACACTGCTGCAATAGCAAATGAGACTCATGTGAAATGAATGAAAGCTCAGTACGACAGAAGTGTTATGCCTTGCAATTTTCCAGAAGGAGACCTAGTTTTACTATATGATCAAGTGAACAATAAGCTAGGGGCTGGAAAATTTGTACCTATGTGGCATGGTCCTTACATTGTTAAGTGAAAGCTGACAAAAGGGGCTTATGAATTGATAGATTTTTATGGTGTCTCTTTGGGTAAACCTAGAAATGGACTTTATCTGAAGAGATATTATGCTGAAATTCTGTGTGAAGATTTTTGTTAGATTAGTTTCTTTACAGCTAGTGTGTTTTAGATTAGAAAATTGTGCCTAGTTTAGAGAGTGCTCTTATCACTATTCTTGCTTATCTTGATTTTACTCTTGATATTGCAGATGTCGACGTCTCTTCAAACATACATTGGTTTTGCTGATGGTGCTTGTCATAGTACACAAAACATTTCTTCTGCAGCTTGGGTTATCTATTCGCCCTCTGATGAGTTAGTATATATGCATGGGGTAAGCCTCGGTCAAACAATGAATAATATTGCAGAGTATAGTGCAGTGATTGAGTTATTATCTGAATCCATCTCATTTGGGATTCGGAGTTTGATTGTTAGATTAGATTCTGAACTCATTGTATTACATCTTAACACGGTTTATGCCATTACAAATCTAGTGTTATTAAGGTTATTTTTGAGAGTTCGTCTCTTGGAACGTGAATTTGATTACATTGAATATCAACATATTCCAAGACATTTAAATACATTAGCAGATGTAGTTGCTTCTAGTATGATAAATAGACATTTTCAATAATCAAAACAATAAATTTAATAACATTTGATAACATGTTACATGAGATAGCCGTTAATAATGATATATCATAGCATAGAAGTGTGTTTCAAAATATACATCGTCCTTGATCATAGGTTGAAAAACACCTTATTATCGGCAAAAATGATAATACAAAAAGACAAAAATGTCGTGAGTCTACAAAATTGATCATCCTATCCCTAGTGATGATCACTTTAAGAAACTACATCTCGGGCCACCGTACATAGGAACCTCCAAAAAGGTCCTGGGACCCCAATCACATATCTCTATAACCTAAGTGGACTATCATCTATATCAATCTCTGGAATATCTAGTGTTAAGTGCTCTAGATGATGCTCCAAGTTAGTCATGATCTCTGTTGATTGGTACTATGGAGCTAGTGCTGCTATAGTTGGGTGTATCCTCTCATAAGGTTGGAGAGTGGCTGGTCATCATGGATCCACATCTGCATTTAAACTTTTGATTGTCAGTTTTCGACAATTTAAAATAAAAAAATTAAAACTTAGAAAGTGTTGAAAATGGTTTTTACCTGCATCATCCCACTGCTCTCCTAGAGGAAGAATCATGTCTCGATTGCCACAGTAATCCATCCAGTGTATGGAAAGTCCTGAATCACAAAAATTTGGTTGTTCAACCAACGAAAATATGTAAGTGGAATTCGAACAACCTCTATGCCCTCAGCGTGATGGGCCATCAAAGCAACCCAACGAACTATTCTAGGCTCTCGATGAAGACCAGCATCAACAAGAATATGCTGCGGGGCTAACATGGGGATCCTCTCTAGAGCAAAGGTGACTACGATAAATCCATATCCAAAGTTCTTCAGTCATCCATTCTTTGCTCTGGTTAGTTGGCCTTTCACATTTTCCAACACAACCTCGCACCAGTTGTATATGGTGCCTCGAAAATAGTCTACAGCCATCTGCATCTGGGATCTAGTAGCCTCTTGCAATGTTGCACTCCCACATAGTCTAGTAACATTATTGAAATAACTTTAGGCTCAGAATGGTTGATAGTTTTAATATCAGTCAGTTTATCCTTGGGGTCTGCTTGATCATCACAAAACTCCAATCAGAGACTAGCGACAGACTGGCTACCTGGCCTAGTCTCGAAAGGAGATAATTGTTTGCCCCTCTTGGACAAACCAATCAAAAAATATATGTCCTCCAGCTCAATTTCGAGCTAGTAGCCACCAATCACAAATCACTAGTCCTTTGTGTTCCATCTATCTACCAGCCACGTCAAGAGGTCTACTTGGGCCCTCATGCCTGGTATGGCCCAGAACTTATAAAGTTTGCATGCTTTTAATGCTTGCAATGTGGGCATATGATTTATTGTGGCATTATCAACATCCTCGAGCTCGCTTTCTTGCCAAATAAGCATTTTGAATGTCCTACAATGCATAAAAATAGATATTAGAGCAAGCTTTTTAAAAAAAAATTGGGCAAAAATGGAGAAATTTAAGTTTTAAAATTCATTGTGCGGGGTCTGCACCCACTACTTACAAAGAGTGCATAGGTCCACACAGGTTGTGAGCAATAGGTGTGGACCCATGAATTTTTCTTTATGGAAAAAAGTTGGGGTCCACAGGGCCCACATGTTGCACTTGCGGACCCACCTATTGGTTAAGTCAAACTAAGCAAAAATAGGCCATGTCAACACTGGTCAAACTTGGCCTATCATTTAGGAATCCCTACTAAAAAGGGGCAGATTTATTATTTTGTGGGATTTTTCCTAATTTTGTGAACCAGACTTGACGAGTTTGACTTGTATGGATGGATTATGATTGATTAGGTTGTTATATCCATTATAGCAAAGTTTGTTTATGATTTTCCTATTTAAACACAGTTTATGGACCATTCAAGGGTGTGTAATTTTGTATTGAGATTATTGGAAACTTTTGAGATGATTTGAAGAATCATTTCTACTATTCTATTTGTTTTTCATGATGTGGATACTTTATTAATTTATTTTTAGCTAAATAATTCTTCAGATCTACAAGGCAAGGTTGGAGGTCCCCCATACCAAGCTAAGTACACTTTGGTTAAATTTTGTATAAATTAGCATAGTTTTGATTCAGTGTTTCTTGTTTCAGTTTTATGGTTCAATTACTTAGATGTGCTATGATTTATGTATGATTTTTTGATGGTTTTGGTTTAAAATCTAATTTTCATACGAAAGGATAACAAAGGATTTCAGTTAAATTCGTATCAAATTATGAATCACAACTAAAAATCATCCTTTTGCATTTCTTAAATTATCTATTGAATTCTAGTTTATGTTTTGATGCAATGGTAATGTTGTTGTAACAGTGACAAAGGACAACCAGGACCTCCTAAGTTAGGAGCTTCTTCTCTTTCTTTCTACACATCACAAATTGCTGCTCTTTAATTACTCTTCTTGAGGACAGTATTGTGGGAAAGGAGAACAAGGACCTCCTAAGTTAAGAGCCTCTTCCTTCGTTTACTATATCCCGAATTAGAGACCTTTTAGTTTCTTTAAATTTAGAGCTTATTTGTAATATACATTTCCCTTAACCTTTGAGCATTACCTTTTGAAAATGACTTTAGATGAAATTCATATACTTTGGATGTGATTCTAAGTCTACAAACTCGGATTGACAAGTAAAACACCTGTGTTAGTTTATTTAGTAAATTGACATGACACCTTGTTGCAAAGGATACGATAGAAATCAAAATAATTTAGCCTTGATGCCCACAATTTTCTCATCCCTCTTTGTTTTTGTGATCAAGCTCTCTGCAAAGTATTGAGTGTAGTATAGTGTTTATCTTTAGGCTTTAATTTTTTGTGAATATCAAGTTCGAATTTCACTACATCGTGTGATATCAATAAATATTGCAAATATATCATGGATTTCCCATATAAAATTGCTTGTGTACAAATTATGAGAGCTTAGCGGTGGTGAGGGCTAAAAACAAATCTACTACTACCTATATCTCAATGTTGGCAGTCATCTTTGACAGGAATTTGGATCCACAATATTACCTATAACATTGTCTAATAGCATATAATTGATTGCTTGGGAAGTCATATGGATCGTTCCATTGCCATCTCCACCCTCTGATCTGATCGAGTAAAACAAAATTGACTATGTCGGTGCACTGTGGAACTCGCAAACTAGGCATTCGACATTACTTTATCCATAACTCAACTTTGCATGTTGGTTGGTCCACTCATTGGCCACACACTAATCTTCTTTAGCTCCACACGACACACAATTGCAAGTGCTCCACATAGCCTAGAATACCTCACACAACACAAAGGAAGTTAGGGTAATTGATGTGAACAGAGAGGCATGAATAGAAGTGATAGGTGGACAAACAGGTGATTGAAAAGATTGTGCATTTGACACACTTAAAAAAAATCTACTCTTCACTTTACCACAAACCTATGTACAAAGTACATTAAAACTCAAATCTCTCTCATTTTCCTGGCCTTCCCATAAGGGAATTGGTTGAGACCAGGCTTTGATAACAAGAAAGCGATTTGAGATGTAGACATAGGACATAAATTTGGCAGAAAATATTCATATATTTTCACCACAATGCCAAGATACATTTCACATAAGTAGTGCTTTATGAGATCCAACAAATTCTGAAAGAAGATATTTATGTTGAGAAAATATCTCAACAGTCCAACCAACAAACAAACTCAATCCTACATATATACTATTATAAGCATTATTCCATTTTTTGTTGCCATTAAACCTTAACCATTTAATAATGTCATTTTACAAGCATCCATGCATCCATATCCAAATAAAGATTCTAATGCAATTTCCTTTCTGTTATAGTAGAAAAATGGATCAAAGTTGCAGTAAGCAAAGACAAAAATGGTAAGTATTTACAAATACCATATCTCCCTCCCTTTTGTTCCTTATTTATATATATATATACACTAGTTATCATGTATCTATTATTACTAATTGCATCATTCCTACCCATTTCCACTTGCGTTGCAATAAAGAAAAACATTCACATTTGAACAACAAAGCAACACAACAAGAAAAACGGCTGCAAAAAGAAGCAGAAAGGAAAGTCAACCTATGCATATTATTTTTGTGCATCTCTCATATCTTCCATATACACATCAACATTTTCTTAGTGTAGTTGACTCTAATTTGCATGATCTATGTACAACATGAATACATTATCATCCATTCTGATATCTGTTGAAGAACTAAACATCCACAAATCTCGGAAATTGTTTCATGGTGATGCCATGGTAGTGTACACCACATTTCTTAAAAAAGAAATAGAAATTCATCAAACATTGAGTGATGATTTTAATTATCGACAAGGATTGATGATAGTGACAATGGTTGTTCCAAGTGACCTCATTGAAAAACACAAGCAAAAGATCTTGTCGAGAAAATGAATTGCAATCACAAATTTCTAGATTGCACCAAAAACAAACTATGACCGTGGTGATTGCGACTGCACTATTTTGTTAAACAACATAATAAATGTAGAAAACATTGAGATAGTTTGTGCATAATATAAATTTTTTCCCAGTGCAACAATAAAATAGTTGGGAGAAAACATAAAAACATTCTCAATTGCAACAGTTGCAGTGCTTGTAACAACTCAAAAAGTTGGAATGCAATATACATTGTAAAGTAAAGAAAAAATCTCTAAATGATCCAGGTGGTTCCAGAGACACACACAAAGAGGGTTTATGAAAGCTCAAAAACCAAAGTGATCAGAATGCTATCGAGCTATCACCAGAGCGTAGATCTTGTCGTCTTGATCCACATGATGTGAATGGTTCGTAAATCTGAGCTTGTATGAGGGATAACGAGCCAGTCAAAATTGGGCTATAGGCCAGGCTTAAGTGTCCTACAGTTTGATTGACCCTGGGGCATGAAAAATTGCTCCCGAAAAGCGATCGAAATTGTGGCCTCGTTAATTTTCCCAATATCCCTTATTTTCTAAAGAATTGAAAATCGCCCCTCTTTAAAAAAACAAAAAAAAAAAAAACAAATATAATATGGTGGTGTGCCACCACCCCTACCACCCCCAAAACTACATTAACAAAATTTAATTATTAAAGGGGCTGACAGGCCACGAACCCTACGAGCCCAACCCCATCACATGACAGAAAATGGATTTTTTATGGGCTGGCGGCCATGACCTTGCTAGACCCCCGGTCAACACCACCATAAGCTTATTGCAACATTAAATATATATTAAAGGGGTGGGCAGGCCACCTCCAATGGACCCGACCCACATGGGTTGGCCCCCATCAGGTGGCCCCATATATGGTACGTACCATGTACCATGAACATCGCACCAACAACCACGCGGCTCCAACAAACTTTAATGCAAACCAAACAAAGCTGCCATAAACCAACAGAGCCAAAATTAATGCATAGGGTATGGGGCAGGCCGCCCAATGCAAACCCAAACCCCAACAAAACATACATGTGGTTTATGAAAAAAACAATAATGTATTAAAATGGGAGCAGTATGGTTTGACCACCCGACCCCTCCTCAACTAATGGTTATGATTACCAATCCACCCAAATGGATTTGTTAGTAACTCCGTTCGAAAAATTTATATTAACCCGTAATTTCATCAGTGCACCGAGGCATGGAGGAACAAGGAGCGAGCACAAAAATCGAGATGAATTTTTAATTAATTTATTGCAAGTGGAACCATGATTGAGCAAAATTTCTAGGAGGGTGAAATTTTGCAGTTCGTCAGAAGACAAGGCTAAGCTATCAGAGTTCTACCTTCATAATTTGGCCCTTCCCAACATGACCTCGTGGGACCCCAACACAGCAGTAGGGGACATGCAGCTTATGGCCATGACCTCATGGCTAAACCATGAAGGAAAGAGAGCAGCAGAGGTCAAAAATGTCATGGACCGGGAACTATAGGAACCACTGTTGATTAGAGCAGAGCCATGGGACCCCTCAGCATTGATATCTGCCCACTAGCACCTAGCAACCGACTCTCAGGCCTTGTTAGAGTACATGGATCATCAGGCTTAGGCCATAGCACATTTTGAGGACATGGAGCGACTATTGGGGGACAACTATGCTCATGCTTGCACCCGTAGGTGGAACACATTGTCCCACAGCCTCAAAATTAGGGAATACCACACCCCAACTAGAATGAGGGAGACCTTGGCACGAGTGCCTCTCTACAAAAGGTCTATGCAGAATCTTCAAGCCAGCTGGATAGGCCTTAGGTTAAGTCCACCTTTGCTTTTGGGGTTGCTAGAAGGAGGCACAGGAGAAGAAAAGCATAAGCAATGGGAAGAGGTGGAAAGGAAGGCCGGGCTCCATGACAGTGAAGAAGATATTACTTCAGAATCCTAGGATGTAAGGGAGGCGATCAAAGCAATTAAGGACGAGGAGCTGGACTAGTTGCTAAGAGGATGAGCAACCCGTTTAGCGGGGGGTGATGATGAGCCCCAAATTGGGTAACTTATTGGGCTCATTTTGCCTAATTGTCCTTGTTCAATCCTTCATTTTTTATAGATTATGCAATTTTTTACTATGTTTATGTCATTTGAACTAATAAGGATGGTCACTCTACCTAGGAGGCTAATACATGGTTATTTCAGGTTTTTAGGACACATGTTGGAGCAAAACCGAGCAATGATGGGCTAGGTGACAGCCAAGCTTGAGGTGAGGATTCGTAGGGGGGTTGTCTCTAACATTAAATGGCCCTTCCTCGAGATCTCCACCCTCAACTCCAAGCTCACAGGCCACCAAAATGGATCTTAAAGGCAGCCAAGCAGATTTTGGAAAAGGGACTAACTACTAGCAGTTGGAACAGCCGAGTCCCTTGAATTTAGGAGGCTTGCTAGGCCCCTTGTGATGTATAAATAAGAAGGCCTCAGCCTTCGTAGTTTACTTTTGAAACCATTTCATTTTTTGCACTATAGTGCTGTCACTTTCAGCTCATTTTCTTATAGCCCTTGTGGCATAACTTTCGGTTGATGACTATTTTTTTGATAATGACAAGCAGTCCTATTTGGTATTAGCTCTGAGTTCTTTATAGGAGCCGTAGCTCTTAGGGTTGGCCCCAACCTGAGAGCCAAGGCCTCATTTATGTATTGTTATTTTTCCTTTATGCATCGTTGTTTCTCTTTTATGCATTTGCAAACTTATTTCTATTAGGCAGATTAAATTGTGTTGATTAACTAGGTCACTATTTATGGTTAGAAATGCTTATGATGTTTAGATTAGGTTGGTAGGATATTAGCAAGGAAAAAGCTCCAGAAAAAAGGCCAACAAGCACCTTTGGTTTCACCTCTCCCTCATAGGATCAAGGGCTGGGATCAAAGTAACCTTGCTGTCCCAAACAAAAACACTATTTTTGCTTTGCCATGCAATCACTAGTGTACAATCCTCATTTGCAGAAGTTGGTTACATGTTCAGATCTTTGAAATGTTTCATTGCATAGTTGATATATATGGTTCCCTTGCAAATAAAGCTTTTGTTCATTCACTTTACTGTTAGCTAGATCAGATTAGGTTGGTATAACTAGGACTTTGATTACTTGCAAGTCTTTATTGGTTCAGTTGGAAATGCACAGTGTAGAGTACCTCTACCGCTTCTTCATCCACCCAAAATTCATCAGAACCATTTTTTCCATCTCCTAACTGGGTTTCTCGTCTCACATTTGTCATCTTGCCCACATAACCCTACCTTTTTGTGCAACCATTGTTTCGGCCTTCTTTGAGCAAATTCAACCATCTACACCTCCTCCCACTCCATCCACCAGTTCCCGGACCACTTCAGACCCCTATCTTACCTCCATACCCATTCCTTCATCTTTCCTCACTCATCCACCCTCCAAAATCCCATTTCTAAACATCCTGTAGAAATTTCTGATCATCTTGTAGAAATTCCTGAACATCCTGTAGAAATTTCTGATCATCTTGTAGAAATTCCTGAACATCCTGTAGAACCCCTGCAGACTTCCTGTAGAAGCTCACAAATGAGGTTTCTTGATAGCCAAACTTTGTGAAACTCTTTGGAAGGGTGTTAGGGACTCCTTAGGCCCTCTTTGAACCTTCCCAACCTCTTCCAAGCATTTCTCCTCATTGATCCACCTCTGCACAGTCAAGAACAGTGAAAGCCTATGCATGATAAAACCGACAACTTATTCAAAAATACAAAAAGATGTTTTCTTCAGATAGAGGTAGTGTAGAAACATGTATTTTACCTTCATAGAAGTAATGGCATCTCTTTCAGTAGCTTGCATTCTCTTCTTGGCATCAGTAGGACTAGCTGGTAGAATTAGGGTTTGCTAGGGTTTGCGCTTTCCTTCAGTTTCTCAATTTCTTTTCGCAAGCAGATTAGCTTCCTTCGAGACTAGCTTCCATCCATCAATTAACAAGCTCCTTCTCAAAGCTCATAGAAGTTGGCTTGAGCCCCTAGCGGACTTGTGCCAACTGACCAAGTGACAACTGCAGAAAGAGCTAGTACTTGTGCATACAACACCGTCGCTTCCAAGTTTGTTACAAACTACCGGGTTGATAAAAGTAAAGAAGGGAGTCCTAGGAGTTGCAACATTATTGCTGCAATACTGGAGCTCACGACTCTTTTTGGCACCATTGTCGTGGAAGCGTCAGAGTATTGGTGATTGTTTATTTTCTTCTATTCTCTCCTACAACCTTCTGCTAAGTAGTTTATTTCTTTTCCATTCTTCAATTTCATTTCTGCAAAAGTAGAGTAGACATTTCCTACTTTCGTAGCTTAGCATTTCAATTCCGCAATTTCAATTCTGCAAGCGTAGCTTAGCATTTCAATTCCGCAATTTCAATTCTGCAAAATAGATTAGTCTTTTCCTATTTCCATTTCCATTCCACATTTTCATTTCAGCAAGATAGTTAGTTGCAGTTCAATCTATTTTAGTTTTGCAGGTACCAGCAGAAAAAGCAAAAGCAACCAAAAGTCTTTCCATTTCATGCCTTGTAGCAACAGAGATAAAACCGAAAAATTCTTACCCAACACCCCCACCACATCACTAAGTCAACCTTCTCTCTTCTCTGGTAACAGTGAGCCAGAAGAACCTATAGGTGAACCTCCTGAGATATACTAAGATCCTATAACAGAAGAAGAGTTAGAGAACGTTCCATCTGAAGCCATGGCTGAAACCCGAAATAGTAGAAGAGAAGATGAGAGAATAGAAGGTGCCTTTCCCATCTGAGAGACCAATGGAGACATGAAAATGAAAAACATAAGTCCCTCAGCTTTACCTCACTTCCATGGATTGACTACTGAAGACCCTGATACCTTCCTGTTTGAGTTTGTTGTCCTTTGCCGAACTTACAACTATGTTGAGGACAAGAAAAAGTTGAAACTCTTTCCCTCTACCCTCAAGGATGCAGCATTATGCTGGTTCATGGGGTTACCTAGAAACAGTATCACCACTTGGGCTCAGATGCAGCAAGCTTTCAATACCAAATACCAGGACTATTGTAGGTCCAAGGAAACCAAGGGAGAAATCTTTCGGATGACCATGGGAAGCGATGAGTCTTTAGAAGATTATGAGGAAAGCTTCCAACTTAGTTATAAATGGGCCAGGTGCACACTTGACTGGGAATCTCTGAAGCTGGTTCTGCTCCGAGGAGTCCCTGAAGACCTTCTAGACACCCTTCACATGCTGGCTGGAGGGGAAATCTACCAACTACCTTATGAGGACATAAAGACCATGTTTAGAAACCATTCTAGGGTGGCCCGGAAGAGAGGTAGGGGGAATCCACTTTCAGCTAGTACCACCTTCTCCAAGAATGAGTTTGCTAATCAGATGGAAGACCTCAAAAGTGAGATGAGACAGACTATTGGCATGCAACTTGATACCTTCCAAATTCAGCAAAAGGGAGAGGAAGTTGAGAGGGCTTTGGCCATTTTTTTTCCTAGATGCACGAGGAAGCACCCTAAGAATGAGTGTCCCTTGCACTCAGTAGAGGTATGTTTCATTTGTGAGGAAGACCACCCCACCAACCAATGCCCTACTTTGCCTGGATTTAAAGCCATGTACCTAGGGACTGAGGCGACTACTAAACCTCTCTACTTCCTCAACCAAAGGAGGCAACATTAGCCCAAACCTTACTAGTAGGGATGCAAGGGACATCCCAAGGTTATTATAACCCCAACCAATCTGCTCATATACCTTCTTGGGGCCCCCCTGCTCATCCTTCCTAGTCTGCACCTCCTCCGTGGTCTTATCCATCTCCATACCCTACTCAACCTACTTCTCATTCATTTCACTCACATGCCCAGCCACAACCTCAGTGGAATGCACCTCCACCAGGGTGGAGGCCTCAATACAACCCTCCTCCCACCATTTTTCCTCCACCACTGACTCAACCACAACCATTACCTCTTGCTCCTCCAAGACAACCCCAGATGCCTACTCAACCGAACCTGAACCCCAACAACCGACAGACCCAACAGGTATATACTAGGGAGACAATATGCCCTACCTATGTTGTGGAGATCCAGGAGATCAACCTGCAATCTAGGAAGGTCCTTCCAGAGCAACAACCTCCTCCCCTAGAGGAGGAGGAAGAGAAACAGGAAAGCGAACCCAAAGCCATTCCACCCTTTCCTGAGTGACTAACTGTAACCACGCAACCCAACCCAGAGGAGACTGAGCTTCTAGGAGAACTCAAGCAGTTGTGTGTGAAAATACCACTTTTCTAGGCCATAAAAGATGTACCGATATACAACAAATTGATTAAGGAGAAGTGTTTCAGGCACCTAGGAAGGTGAAAGAGGGATGCCTCAACTATCAATTTCATAGGAAAACTATCTGATCTTATGTTGGGGCAACTAATCTGTCCAAAGTATTTGGACCTTGGAAGTCCTGTAGTTGATGTTCACATCAATGGCACCATCATCCCCCACACCTTGATTGATCTAGGGGCTGCCATTAATGTGATGACCAGGGACACCATGCTTAAACTCAACCTTCAGAGTTCCTTAAGGAAGACCTCAACAGTACTCCAATTGGCAGACTGCTCCACTGTGATTCCCGAAGGGATTGTGGAAGATGTCATGGTCTCTGTTGACTCTTGGGAGTACCCTGCGAACTTCTTGGTCCTTCAGCCAAAGGCAAAACTCACCGGATATCCCCTCATTTTGGGAAGGCCTTGGCTAGCTACTACGGATGCTTACATCAGCTATCGAGCAGGAAGCATAACCATCAAGAATGAGCCTATGTCCAAGCAGCTGGTCCTATACCCTCCTGCCCAACCTCTGCTAGAACATGACTTACCCCTCTGGTTGGAAGAAGGAGACGAGGAAGAGGTCTACTCTACCACATTATGCATAGTGGAGGCCACTAGGGGAGGCCCTCAAACCGAGGATGATTTGATTGAGAACTTAATCCAAAATCCTCCTCTCGGTGCACTGTCCTTAGAAGAGTTGGTGGAAGATACCCAAGCCAGTGCTTTAGTGGACCTTTGTGTGACTGGTCTGACCTCTCCCAGAGTTAAGAATGTGGAGTTTGGCCCTGAAAGAACTTCAAATATCATCTCCTCTCTCTCTCCCTCTCAGGAAAAAGAGCTATGTAGCCTCTTGAACCACCATTTGGAGGCTTTTGCCTGGAGCTATAAGGAAATGAAATGAATCCATCCTTTGGTCTGTACCCATCATATTTACATTAAATAGGACCGTAAACCAGTCAGGAAACCTCAGAGGAGAATGAATCCAGCCCTTAAGGACATCATTAAACAAGAATTGCAAAAATTGTTGGATGCAGGATTCATCTACCCCATCTCAGAAAGCGAATGGGTTTCCCCTGTAGTGTTGGTACCCAAGAAAAATGGGAAGTGGAGAATCTGTGTAGACTACAGAGAACTGAACAAAGCCACCAAGAAAGACCACTTCCCTTTGCCTTCCATAGATCAAGTGTTGGATGGACTAGTAGGAAAGAAGTTTTTCTCTTACCTAGATGGGTTCAGCAGGTATAATCAGATCCAAATCAGCCCGGAGGACCAAGATAAGACCACCTTCACTTGTCCATGGGGTACCTTTTCCTACCGCGTCCTTCCGTTTGGGCTATGCAATGCTCCTGCCACTTTCCAGAGAGCTGTATTGAGCATCTTTGCCAAGCTGGTTAATGATTAAGTGGAAATCTATATGGATGACTTTACTCCTTATGGGTCTAGCTTCCAAGAAGCCTTTTCCAACCTCGGAAAAGTTTTAAGCCAGTGCATTGAGATGAACCTATCCCTTAGTCTTGAAAAATGTGAATTCCTGATAACTGAAGGGACCGTGTTAGGTCATACTATTTCTCGTCAAGGATTACATGTGGATCCTAACAAAATTCCTATCATCAAAAAGGTTCCACCTCCTCAAAAAGTAAGAGATTTTCAGAGTTTCCTAGGCTTAGTGGGATATTATAGAAGATTCAATAAGGATTTCAGTAAGCTAGCCTCGCCATTTTTTGGCCTCTTGGGAAGAGATGTCAAGTTTAAATGGACTGACGACTGTCAAGGGGCTCTGAATGAGTTGAAAGATAAGTTAGTGTCCACCCCAATTTTGAGAGGCCCAAACTGGGCCCTACCTTTCCACATCCACACTGATGCCTCGAACAAAGCCATAGGGACAACCTTAGGACAAGTTGAGGAGAAACTTCCATATGATATATACTTTGTCAGCAAAAAACTATCCAAGGCAGAAATGAATTATACTGTAACCGAGAAAGAGTTCCTAGCCGTGGTCCATTCCCTGAACAAGTTCCGACACTACATCACTGGCTATCAAACATTTGTACATACTGATCATGCTGCAATTAGATATTTAATGAATAAGCCTGATGTAAATGCTCGTATCATTAGATGGTTACTTTTATTGCAGCATTTTGATTTTACTATCGTTGACAAACCAGGTAAAGAAAATGTTGTCGCTGACTTCTTGTCTAGATTGGATTTTCCTGCAGGTGAAGAAGGAACAGTGGATGACCAGATGCCAGATGAACATCTGTTTGATATCTCAGTACTCTCTCCATGGTTTGCTGATATAACAAACTACTTGGTCTCAGCACAGTTCCCTCTGCATCTATCCTCAAAGGAGAAGAGCAGAATCGTGAGGAAGAGTGCCCCATTCACTTGGATCAGGGGCAACCTGTTCAAACTTGGCCCCGATCAGATCTTGAGGCATTGTGTTAGGGAGGAGGAAGTCTTTTACATCCTCCTAACTTGTCACGATGGACCCTATGGAGGCCATTTTGGAGCAAAGAGGACTGCCTTCAAAATTCTACAGGCAGGCTACTATTGGCCCACTCTTCATCAAGATGTTAGAAGATATATCAGCCAATGTGACCGATGCCAGAGGATGGGGAAACCAACTCCAAGGGATGAAATGCCTATCCAACCTCAAGTGACCCTCAATCCATTTGAGAAGTGGGCATGGATTTTGTGGGTACTATCAACCCTCCTTCGAGGCAAAGGTCTTACATCATTGTGTGCACCGACTACCTGACAACGTGGGCAGAAACCAGGGCAATCAAAGCAGTGATAGAAGAAAAGGTGGCTAAGTTTTTAAGAGAAAACATCTTCTACAAATTTGGCTACCCAAGAGAGTTAGTCACCGATCAAGGAAGCCAATTCACCTCCAACTTAATTCAAGACCTACTCGCTCATCACAAGATCAAGCATAGGACTTCCACCCCATATCATCCTCAAGCAAATGGGCAGGTGGAAGTCACTAATAGAGCATTAGAAGGGATTTTGACTAAGGTGGTGAGTAGCAGCAAAAAGGATTGGGCAGATCGCCTAGTTGAGGCCACTTGGGCCTGCAAAACCACTTGGAATACCACAACTAGTTTCACACCTTATGAGTTGGTCTATGGGAAGGGAGCTCTGCTATCAATAGAGTTCGAGTACAACACGTTGAGGATGGTAGCTCAGTTGGACCTAGATCTCAGCCATGCTCAACGTGAAAGGTTATTGCAGCTGAATGGGTTAGATGAACACTGAATGCAGGCCCTCCTCCACTCAGAACTGGTTCAACTTCAGAGGAAGATATGGCATGACTGGCACCTTAATGAAAAACAATTCCATCCAGGAGATTGGGTGCTGATGTATGACTCCAGACATAAGGATTTCAAAGGGAAGCTGAGGACAAGATGGCTAGGACCATATACAGTGGAGAAGTGCAATGACAATGGTTCCATCCTTATCCAGACCATTGATGAAGAAGCCATCCCCATGCTCATCAATGGGCATCGACTGAAGATCTACAGGAAACCCCTTTCGAGGCAGGAGTTCATCGAAACTATGGAAAAATTGGTGCTAGTAATAGAGAAGGGTTCTGCCTCTATTCCGGCCACATCTTGAGCATCATTCAAAAAAAAAAGAGGAATAAAAAGATCCTTGGGTGAAAACCTCACTGAGGCACCCAAGGCACATAGTAGGGGTGAAAACCTCATGGAGGCACCCCTGTTGTCTCTCGGAAAATAAAGAATTTGAATAAAAAGACCCTTGGGTGAAAACCTCTCTAAGGCACCCAAGGCAGATAGTAGGGGTGAAAACCTCATGGAGGTGCCCCTGCTATCTCTCTCTCAAAAAAAAAAAAAATTTAAAAAAAAATAAAATAAAATAAAATAAAATAAAAAGAAAAAGAAGAAAGAAACAAAGAAAAAAGAAAGAAGCAAGTTTAATCCCTGAAGAATTATTGCAGATTGTAGGAATACAGTGCAGAAAGGAGGCCTCCCAAAACAAGGACAGGGGTCAGTACCAAGTTACCAGGCATCCTCACATACACTCCCTCCATGGACACTCATTTTTTCAAGATTCAAACACAATATGGTCGAGGTTCAACCTTCTACAGGAAGTTTCAGGACTTTCTACAGGAAGTTTTGCATTTCTACAGGAAACATCCTATAGAGCCTTTGGGTAGGCCAGAATCGATTCTGGAGAGGGATTTGAAGCATGAAATCCTCCACTTGTTTCATCTCCTTCCTCCACCATTGCAACAATCTGGTTGAATATTCCTGCACAGTCATACAAGAGTTATGTTTCCTCATATTAAAATCGTTTTTTTCCAAGTGACAAAGAAAGCATGTAGAGGCTCGCACACTTTACCTGTCAAGGCTCCATCTATACCCTTCATCCATGAACACAATCCTAATCATTTCAGCATGCATCCCAGGAGGAGAAGTGGCTACAGGATGTCCTATAGGAATCCTGTAGCAGTTGATCCGGCTGGAGCACATACTATGGAGACACTGTTATCTGGGAATAGTGTCCACTCGGATGCTGCTATTCCCACTAAGATGGGTGGCTATCTTAGAAACAAACAATCAAAGTCTACTATTGTTTCCTTTTATGAAAAGAGACGAGAGGAGAACCAAGAGGGCCAACTTGAGTCTTGTGCTTGATTTCCTCTCCTTCTTTATAGAGTTTCGTCGCTTCTTCTTTGTCTGCCCAACTTCAAAAGAACTTGTGGAATCACAGCAACATGCTACCATGCAAGAAACAAGGATCTAAATTCATAAATAATACAGGATCAGATGTGTATTAACCATATACATGCATATATAAACAAGTACACAAGAATATGGAAGGAA
>APFE031145839.1:0-10137 GCA_000404065.3 Pinus taeda
ATCCACCACCTCAACCTCCACCAACAACACCACCTCCTCCTCCTCCTCTTCCTCTGTCGCCGCCACCTCCTCCTCAACTTCCTTCACCTCCTCCTCCTCCTCCTCCACCTTCTCATCTACCACCTCAACCTCCACCAACAATGCCACCTCCTCCTCCTCCCCTTCCTCTGTCGCCACCACCTCCTCCACTTCCTCCTCAACTGCCTTCGCCCCCTCCTCCTCCTCCTCCACCTTCGCCACCACCATCACCACCATATGCTCCTCCTCTTCATCTGCCACAACCACCACCCCCACCGCCAATGCTGCCGCCTTCGCCTTTGCCTCCTCATACTTCTCCTCCTCCTCATCCACCTCCTTTGCCTCTGCCACCTCCTCTGCCATTGTTGCCACCCCCCTCCTTGTTGTCCCATCCCCTCCACCTCCTCCTCCATTGCGTCCTCCTCCTCTTGCCCTACCTCCTCCGATGCCTCCTGCCTCGCTACTGCCTCTACCTTCACCCGCATCTCCTTCTCACCACCTCCTCCCCCTCCTCCTCCTCTACTTCCATCTCCTCCTCCTCCTCTCCCACCTCCTTCTCCCCCACCTCCACCTCCACCTCCTCTACCACCTCCACCTCCTCCTTTGCCTCTGCCTTCACCTCCACCTCCTCCTCCGCCTCTCCCTTCACCTCCACCTCATCCTCCTCCTTTGCCTCCTCCTCCTCCTATTCTTTGCCTCCTCCACCTTCACCTCCACCTCATCCTCCTCTGCCTTCGCCATCGCCTCCTCCGCTGCCTCCTCCTCCTCCGCCTCCACCTCCTCCTTCTCCTCCTCTTCGTCCTTAGAAAGCTTAAACAAAATAAATTTTCATATCATTTCATTCTTTTTATTTATAATACTTACTGAGAAAATTTATATATCAATATATACATGATAATAAAACAAATAATATTTATAAAAAAATGCAATATAAATAAGTGTTATGAGCACAACAATTTAATTAGTAAAATTTAATTTAGCTTTCTAGTTTAAGTCAAATACTATTTTCGCAATTTCACGAACAAAGTTCTCATAAAGGTGATTAAAATTATGTGTGGCCACCTATGATTTCCAATATCAAAGTTGTAAGGGTGGTGAAAAGCAAAAGTGAACACCGAGTAATTGAAGTGCGGTGTAGTTTAGGAGGACAACATTTTCATGTTTTATTTGGAAAAAAAATAGGTTTGACTATTTTCCACATATTCATATTTCAACATGTCTATATTTAAAAGTATGAAGAATAATTTTTATATTTAAAAATACAATTTAGAATGTTCAATTTATTTTTGTATTAAAAATTTCAAAAATATATAATGTGAGTGTCAAATTCCAATTCCAACCAGAAAAACAAAAAGCTGAATCTATGTTGAATCTATTTTCATATTAGAATATAGAAAGAAAAAAAAACCTGAGACATCAAAGTTTATCACCCACCCAAGGAACATTTCCAATCCATCATTTAACAAACCAAAAAAGAGGTGAATGTTTGCAAGAATTTCTATGTTTTTTACATCATAATTTTGGGGTTAAGTATATCAATGATTGATGTCTCCGTAACCATAAGACCAAAGTTAAGTGCAGAGGACTGATATAGTAATTGAAGACGAATCTTAGACGAGGAAGTGTTAAGACTTTTCAATGTGTGAAGAAATGTATAATGAAACACAAAAAGTATCAATATGTGAAAAGTATCAATAAGTAATTCCCATAGTTGCAGAAAAATAATTATAAACCATTGTTCAACATTTCAAATGTGCAAACAAAATTAAAATATCATTAAATTCAAAACAAATTAAAAAACCATGAAAATAAAAATCATGAGAGTTAAAAACAAATTTAAAAATCCTCGAGAATCTATAACTGACCAATTGACACATTACAAAAGCAATATAACATTTAATTGATTTTTAAAAAATAATGGATAAAGTGAACCGTTGCAAATACTATCCTCTAAACCAAAATTAAAAGATCATTAAATTGAAAACAAACATAACAATAAAAAAATC
Source organism: Pinus taeda (assembly GCA_000404065.3). Taxonomy (NCBI): domain Eukaryota; kingdom Viridiplantae; phylum Streptophyta; class Pinopsida; order Pinales; family Pinaceae; genus Pinus; species Pinus taeda. The sequence goes on from APFE031145839.1 coordinate 2,025, forward strand.
ATTATTGTAAAAAGAAAAAATAGAAAAGCGTGAGAATCTATAACAGACGAATTGACACGTTCATAAAAGCAATATAACATTAACTGTTCGCATTATTTATAACGTAACCTCTTCCTCCATCTATGTATTGTTTAATTATTTATAACATTAACTATTCCTCTATCTTTGTTTTGTTGGGCATGCTTCCCTGGTTGTCTGTTACTGTAGGTAGCCTGCTTCTATGTCGACTAGACTTCTGGTGGAGCAGATTTCTAGTCTGGTGGAGCAGATCGGAGGCAACCGGATCAATCCCTTCCGACGGAGATGTTCAATGGTTAGTGATCACTTTTCTTTTTGCCTTTTGATTTCTTCAGAAGCCATTGATATCTTCATAAATAATTCAGCAATTTTAATCTCTTCATGATCGGATGTAACCGGCAACGGCAACCAGATCGTCCTTTGGAGAAGTTCAATGATTGATCACTTCTGTTTTTTCCCTCTTATTTTCTGACAAACCCTGGATTTCTTTGGAAATAGTTCAGCAATTTTAATCTCTTCATGCTTATGTCAAATTTAGTGTATAACTTTTATTTGATTGCATAACCTCTTCCTTCATTAATATTTTGTTGGGCATGTTACTATAGGTAGCCTGGGCTTCAGGTGGAGCAGATCGGAGGCAACCCTTTGGTTTTGTGAGAAGCTCTTGATTTTTTGGAAATAGGTCAGCAATTTTAATCTCTTCATGGTATAATTTTTTGATCGAAAACATTTTAGATGTAGACAATTATATGTTTGGAGAACTGAATGGAAGAAATAAGGAAATGCTGGTGGCTACAGGATTCACAAAATGATATCGAGTTACAGGTATCTATGGATGTAGCTTTTCTTTCAACAGGTTAAGTAAGTTGGATGTGACTAGTTTTGCCAACGCTGGCTCCATGTATCTATATGCTGGCTTGAATTAATTCATTTTTGGATTAATAAGGGATTTCCTCTCTGGCTTTTTAGTCATCTAATTCATCTATTGTGTAAGTTAATATTCTGTATTAGTTTTATTGTCAGCTCAACCCATCTGCCTCTTTTTAGGAATTAACGTAGGCATATTATTTCTTTATTTAATTAATACTTTTTTAATTTGTGGAGGTTTAATATGACTCTCGCTGATTTCAATGAATCCATCTAGCCTAATCATGAGCTTGGCTTGCGCGCGCAACATCCTCGGCTTCTTGATTGCAATGTCGCGTAATTTCGGGGTTTATTTGATACTTCGTCTAATGACCGGCCTAACATCCAGTAGCTTAGGTTTATCATCCTCTGTTTTGGCAACGGAGCCCGTGGGTCCCTCCAGAACAGATCCAGTAGGCATGTCGGCCTTATACTTCTATTCCTTCGGCATAGGGTTGCCCTCGTCTCCACTCCCTCCGCCTTGTATTGCCTCTTCGTTCTGAAGGAAGCGCATCCAAGTTATACATCCCCGCTTCAGGCCACTCACAACTTCCCGCCTCACCCCCGCTCCCCGGTTTTTCAAGAAGATGAGCATCGCCCTCATTTCGAACTTGTCAACGATAATTGCCTTGAGAAAATATGTAGGCAACTCTGCAATTCCGTTAAGGAAAACGCTCAGATATAAATTGGTAACAAGATTTCCCACGTTGAGGTTCAGTCCATCGTAGACCATCGCGCAAGCCAGCCATATGCACGCCATTGCAACCATCCTCCTGCGCGTCACGGGCGCCTTGAAAACGTCCACATGGCTTCCTGATGAATCGCCAGCGTCTGTGGCAGCTTTTAGGTCCCCGTCCAAGGCCAACGAAACTCCCACTGGTATTGACTTCCGGTTCTTGGACCTCTTCTCGGGGTACCCACGGGCTGCGACATTTCCATCAAGAAGGCGAGGAGGGAGTTGTCTGCGCAAGGCAAGCTCAGGACTATGATGATTTGAGTTCGAGTTTAATAAACAGGGACTTTATAAAGTTGAAGCCTAGCCTACACCTAATATTCTTTGAAATATATTTTCCATTTTTGAAGTTGAAGCCGCATGCCTATAGAATTTCCTTTATGCTGTTGCTTCAACAGGTTAACCTGTTTTGCTTCAATTGGACGTGGAATGTTTTTTTCAAGTAAAATCGATAAGCGTTTTTTCACCTCTAATTCCATTGTTTTCTCAGTTATAATTTTTTTTAAAATAAAATCGATTAGGGTTCTTTCACCTGTAATTCCTTTGTTTTAACAGCGATATATATACACTTGTTTAATTTATTTCGCTGTATGTTTTTTTAAGTAATTTAATAGTAATTTAAGTGAGTCAAATTTTATTACATGTATTTTCATCATGAAAATAGGTTGAATACTCTATAAAATTTATATTTCAATAATTCATAAATTAGATTTTGATTATAAGTATTTATATACTTTCTATATAGTTTTATTTACTAAAATAAGAAATAGGGAATTTTATTTTATTTTTTATTGATATAGAAGGTTAATTTTTTTAAATATTAATTTGTGTTAAATAAAAATCTTTTTTTAGAAAAAAAAATATTTGGGTGCTTTCACTGAAGTAAATTGTCATTTTACAATTTCTTCAACATTAATATATTTTACATGATTCTTCTTAGTTTTTATATTTTTAATAATACAATATATGAATTTTATATTAGTGATTTTATCTTTTTAAAGTGTTTTTTTTTATCAATTTATTATTTAATTACTTAATTGAACAATTTTTTTATATATGTTTTTATTGTATTTTGAAATTTATTTTATTATAGAATTTATATTATGTAAAATATGCTTTCAATAAACATAAATTTGTATTTTGTAACTTTGATAATAAATCCATGACTTATGTTCACTACTTTTTTTATGTGAAGTTCTTTTACTTTAATGTAGGATGTATATTTATAATATACATTGAGACTTAGCGTCTAGGTTTGGCTAGTTGAGTGTAGGTTAGGCTAGAATGGGGTGGGATAGGCTAAGCATGGCTAGGCCAAGTTAGTTTATGTTAGACTAGGCTTGAGTAGGCTACTCTAGGCAAGACTAGGATAGGTTAGTCAAGTTTAAGCTAAAATAGGCTAGGTTAGGCCAAGCTAATTTAGGCGAGGAAAGCTTAGGTCATGCTAGTGTATGTCAAACTAGGCTAAGCTAGTTTAGGCCATGCTAGGCCAGGTTAGTTTAAGTTAGGCTAGGCTAGGCTAAGATAGGATAGGCTAGGCTAAGCTAGGCTATGTTAGGTTAGGCCCAACTAGTTTAGGCTAGATTAGGCATGTGTTAGGCTACGTTGGATAATCTAGTTTAGGATAAGTTAGGTTTGGCTAGTTTATGATAAGCTACTTAAGGTTAGGCTAGGGTAGGCTAGGCTAAGGTAGGATATGGTAGTCTATGATATGCTTGAATAGGCTTGGCTAGGCTAGGATAGGTTAGGTAGGATTAACTGGTGTAGGGTAGGGTAGGATAAGGTAGGATAGGTTAGCGTAGGCTAGGGTAGGCTAGGGTAGGTTAGGGTAGGCTAGGGTAGGGTAGGCTATGGTAAGGTAGGGTAGGGTAGGCTAGTTTGGGATAAATGTTTGACTTAGGCTAGGCTAGGCTTAGGATAGGGTAGGCAAGGCTAGACTATGCTAGGGTAGGTTAGGTAGGATATGATAGGTTGGGTTATGTTAGGCAAAGTAGGGTAGGCTAGGCCAACTAGGCTAGGGTAGGCTAGGTAGGCTAGGGTAGGTTAGGGTGGGGTACGCTCGGCTAGGTTGGGCTAGGGTGTGTTGGGCTAGGGTGGGCTAGGTAGGTTAGGTAGGCTAGGTATGCTAGGGTAGGGTAGGGTAGACCATGGTAGGTTAGGGTAGGTTGGGCTATGCAGGGCTAGGCTATGGTAGGTTAGCGTAGGGTAGGTTAGGCTAGCTAGGCTAAGCATGAGTAGGGTAGGGTAGGCGAGGCTAGGCTAGGCCTTGGTAGGTTAGGATACTCTAGTCTAGGATAGGTTAGGCTATAGTAGGATAGGGTAGGGTAAGGTGGGTAGGCTAGTCTAGGATAGGCTAGCGCAGGCTAGGCTAGGCTAGCCTAGAGTAGGCTAAGCTAGGCTAGGCTAGGCTAGAGTAGGTTAGGCTAGGCTAGGCTAGGCTAAGGTAGTCTAGGCTAGGGTAGGTTAGGATAGGCTTGGGTTAGGTAGGCTAGGATAGGCTTACGATAGGGTAGGCTAGGCTAGTTTATGTTAGGGTAGCTTTAGTATGCTAGGATAGGCTAGGTTATGCTAAGCTAGGTAGGTTAGGCTAGGTTAGGCTAGGCAGGGTATGGTAGGCTAAGGTATGGTATGATAGGCTAGGGTAGGCTAAGATAGGTAGCCAGGGTAGGCTAGGCTAAGGTAGGCTAGGCTAGGTTAGGGTATGGTAGGCTAGGATAGGTTAGTCTAGATTAGGCTAGACGAGATTAGGCTAGGTTAGGGTTTAGGGTTTAGGGTTTGGGATTTAGGTTTTAGGGTTTAGGGTTTTGGATTTAAGTTTAGGGTTTAGTGTCTAGGGTCTACAAAATTTTGGTAAATGCTTTTAATAAACACTTAGATAAAAGTTACAAAACAATTTGTAAAATTCTATAAAATGGTTAGGGTTTACAGTTTAGGGTGTAGGGTTTGGGGTTTTGGATATAGGGTTGAGGGTTTAGGTTTTGGGGTTTAGGTTTTTCTCTTTATGGTTTACGGTTTAAACTGTTATAAAATTCTTGGGGTTTGTGGTTTAGGGTTTAGCGCTTGGGTTTTAGGGTTTCAAATTTGGGGTTTACGTTTTAGGGTATATGGTGTAAGGTTTTTAACGATTTAGTAAACTCTTTTAATAAAAACTTAATAAAAGTTACAAAAATGCTTTTAAAAATGCTATAAAATGCCTATAGTTTAGGGTTTAGTTTATAGGGTTTAGGGTTTAGGTTTTTGGGCTTAGAGTTTAGGGTTTAGGGTTAATGAAACTTTATTAAGTGCTTTTAGTACACACATAAAAGGGTTACAAACCACTTTTTAAAGGGTTACTAATTTATTAGGGATTAGGGTTTATGGTTTGGGTTTTAGGGTTTATAGTTTAGGTTTTATAACACCATAGTAAATTCTTTTAATAAACACTTAAATAAAAGTTACAAAACTATTTTTTATAGGTCATAAAATGCCTTGGTTTTAGGGTTTAGGGTTTGGGGTTTGGGGTTTAGGGTTTAGTGTTTAGGGTTTGGGGTTTGGGGTTTAGGGTTTAGTGTTTAGTGTTTAGGGTTTAGGGTTTAGGGTTTAGAGTTTAGGGTTATAACCCTTTATTAAATGATTTTAATAAACACTTAAAAATGTTACAAAAATGTATTTAAAAATATTCTTAAATTCTTAGTGTTTAGAGATAGGTTTTATGATTTATGGTTTCGGATTTATAACACTTTGCTATATTATTTTACTAAGAACACAAAAAAAGTTTCAAAAACACTTGTTAAATGTAATAAAATTCTTAGGCTTTAGCATTTAGGATTTAAAATTCTATAAAATGCTCATGGTTTGGGGTTTATGTTTTATAACTCTTTAGTAAATTGTTTTAATAAACACTAAAAAAAGTAAGAAAATGTTGGTTAAAATTTTATAAAATAATTAGGGTTTAGAGTTTATGGTTTTGGGTTTAAAATGTTATAAAATGGTTATAGTTTAGGATTTAGGGTTTATAACATTTTAGTCAATTCTTTTAATAAACACTTCAAAAAAAGTTACAAAAAGCTTGTTAAAATGTCATTGAATGCTTAGGGTTTAGGTTTAGGGTTTAAAATGTTATAAAATATTTAAGGTTTAGGGCTTAAGGTTCACAAGAATTTTGTAAATTGTTTTTATAAACACTTAAAAGAGTTACAAAACATTTTTTAATGTTATAAAATGCTTAGTGTTTAGGGTTTACCGTTTAGTGTTTAGGTCTTGGAACACTTCATAAATTCTTTTAATAAACACTTAGAAAACACTTACATAACACTTGCTAAAAAGTTGTAAAATGATTAGGGTTTAGGTTTGAGGGACACTTTACTAACTTCTTTTAATAAACACTTTGAAAAAAGTTACAAAACTATTGTTAAAATTTTATAAAATGCTTAGGGTGTAGGTTTTAGGATTTAGGGTTTATAACACTTTTTCAAATGTTGTTAGTAAACACTTCAAAAAAGTTATAAAACACTTATTAAAATGTTATAAAATTTTTAGGGTTTAGGGCTTTAAAATGTTACAAAATGCTTGCTAAATTGTAATAAAATACTTACGGTTTAGAGTTTATAACAATTTAGTAATCTCTTTAAATAAATGCTTAAAAAAGTTACAAACGATTGTTAAAATGCTATAAAATACTTAGTGTTTAGGGATTGGGGTTTAAAATGTTATAAAGTTCTTTTGTTTTAGGGTTTAGGATTTTTCACGGTTTAGGATTTTGGATTTGGGGTTTAAGGATAAGGGTTTAGGGATTAAGGTTTAGGTTTATAGAACTTTAGTAAATGGTTTTAGTAAAAACTTAAAGAAAAGTTACAAAACAATTTTCCAAATGTAATAAAATCCTTAGCTTTTAGGGTTTCAATTTAGGGCTTAGGGTTTACTGTTTAGGTTTTGGAGTTTACGGTTTAGAGTTTATAAGAACTTAGTAAATGATTTTAGGGTTTATGTTTTAGGTTTTAAACATTATGATATAGGGTTTGGGGTTAGGAGTTTAGGGTTTAGGTTTTATAACACTTTAACAAATTGTTTTAATAAACACTTAAATAAAAGTTACATAACACTTTCTAAAATCCTATAAAATTCTTAGTGTTTAGGGTTTACCCTTTGGGTTTACGGTTTGGAATTTAGGGTTTCAGGTTGAGGGTTTAGGTTTTAGGGTTTATTGTTTAGCATTTACGGTTTAGGATTTATAACATTAAAGTTACAAAACACTTTTTAAAATATTAAAATCAAAATTAGCGTTTAGGGTTTAGGGTTGAGGGTTTAGGGTTTAGGGTTTAGGTTTTAGGGTTTAGGGTTTCTGGTCTAGGGTTTAGGGTTTCCTAAATGAATTACTTATCATTTAATAGTAGGATATTATGAATGTGAAGAGATATGTTCTAGATTCATGAGACTATATCTTTCATTTCCAACAGTGGAGAAGAGACTCACAATTTAATATTTGAATTGAAGACATGAATCTTAAATTAACTTGCATATCTTCACCTCCACCTACACCATCTAACAGTGCACCTCGACCACCTCCTCCTCCTCCTCCACATCCACCCCTCCTCCTGCTCTCCTCCACTTCCACCTCCCTCATGGCCTTCTCCTCCTCCTCCTCGTCTTCTACCACCTCCTCCAACTCCACCTCCACCACCACCTTCTCAACCACCACATCCTCCTCCTCCTCTTCCTCCACCACCACCACTTCCTCCTCCTCCTCCACCATCTCCTCTTCCCCCACCTCCACACCCTATTGCTCCACCACCTCCACCTCTACCACCTCCACCACCTCCGCCTCTACCATCTCCATCACCTCTACCTCTACCTCCTCCTCTTCTTCCACCTACTTCTCCACCTCCTCTACCTCCACCTCCTACACCACCTCTACATATGCCTCCTCCTGCTACTCCTCCTCCTCCACCTCCTCATACACCACCACCACCTCCACCATCTTCTTCTCCTCCTCCTCCACCTTCGCTCTACCTCTCCCTCCTCCTTGTCCTCCTCCTCCACCTCCTTATTCACCATCCCCTACAACTCCACCTCCACCTCATCCACCCCCTCCTCCTCCTCCTCGTCCTTCTCCTTCTCGTCCTCCTACTCCTCCTCGTCCTGCTCCTCATCCACCTAAACCTGCATGTAAACCTTCACCTCCTCCTCCACCTCAACCTCCACCTCCACTCTTCCTCCACCTCCATTCTTCCTCCACCACCACTTCCACCACTGCCTCCTCCTCCTCCTCCTCCTTCTCCTCCTCTACACCCTTCTCACCATCCTCCTACTCCTCCTCCTCCTCCACTTCCACCTCTACGATGACCATCTCCTACTCCACATCCACATATACCTCCACCAACTCCTACTCCACCACCACCTCCACCTCCACCTCCACATCCACATCCACCTCCTCCACCTGCTCCTCCTTCTCCACCTCCACCACCTCCTCCTCCTGCT